>OY731399.1:9646965-9703797 GCA_963425845.1 Sphenostylis stenocarpa
AATAATAACTCAATGATCCCTCTTCTCTTATGTCACTTGTTATGGACAACGAGAATAGTAGAACAGGTTCATTACAGGAAACAATTGTCACAACAACATTATATCATACACAATCATGTCAGCTAAGCTCCACAAGCCTGACTTGACCTAATAAGTCCTGTCTTGGCTCAATCATATCCGATCGGATTTGAATCAGTCTGGTTTGACATAATATATCCCTACCGGACTTACTTACTATGATTGGATCTAGCTCGACTCAATATGATTTAGCTTAATCGGATTCGACTTTACTCAATCTAATTTTGTTCGACTCGGACATATCCAATTCTTCCTAACCAAATTTACCCAACCTAACTTTATTTTGGATATATTAAATTTCAAAAAAATAATTCAATTCATATTCAATCCAAACCCTACTAATTAGATTTGATTTAAAATCTCTAAATATGTATGTAGATTTAAGATGATTCCATTAAAATAGGTGGATTTGAATATTATGAATTTTTCCCATCCCTATCTTTGATCTTAGTTTTTGTTTAATTTATTATACAAATATATACACCTCAAAATGTATTTACTTCACTTTGTTGTACTTGAAACATTTGTGTAATAAAAAACCCTGTCATCCAACCAAAGCAGAGGATACACTCTGAGATGATCAGGATCGATTCAGCAACTAACTGCTTCAATGATTCACGTAGCATGACAAGAAATTACTTACCTCCCACTCCTTATAAACTCAAAAGAAAAGAGTCAAAACCACAAAACAGAAATTACTCTAAAAATAATTTTAGTGTATATGATGATAATATATTGGTCCATGTATGTCACTATATCATCACCATTTACACTAAAATACGGTGTTATGATTAACTAAAGATTTCCAATTTCCATGATTATGTTCCACTTCTTCCACTGAACACCCTTCACTATCTCTCCAAATTAAGGTTACATAAATCATTTTGTAACTTTTTAATTGTCTAAGCAAATTCCATGAAAACTCACCTAGTTGTTGTGGTCTCTAAATTTTACTTTTCATGATCATATTGACCAAGTTTCGTAAACAAATCTCATTTAGGAATATGCGATTGCTGAAATTATCTATCAATCAACTGACAGGAAAATGTTCCTCCAAGGCATGTACTTACATTGATCAAAGCATTAACAATATACATACATGTAGAATTTAAAAAATTATATATTTAACTCCTTTCATACAAAGTCAGTGGACATTCAGATTATAGGTTTGTCATTTCTATATTACTCAACTCGCTTAACTTTACATAAATGTGAGACTTCACATTTACACTTACCCTTCAGCATACATCTTTTTATTTAAGCTTCACAATATAAGCTTAAAATGTGTGGTAACATCAAACTAAACACACTCTTCTTAATTTGTAACCCTTTTGTACCAAGCCTCTCCATTATAATTTATGACTAAGGATTGTGTATTATAAAGCCAACCAAAAATTGAGGGCAGGCAAACCTATCAGTTTGCTTCTCTATTCTTACTGAGCATGCCTTGTAGTAATAACAATAACATTTACAGAAAGGTCTAAACAAAAGCCACTATGGAGAATGTCTAGGAGACAGACTTGTACAAGCTTCTCTACTATTGCACCAGCCACCACTCTGGTTTGGCGTGGCTATTACAGATTCGGATTTGGTATCGTTAGGCGAATGTTCTAAATCAGAAGTACTGTAACAGCTAGAATCACAATGTTGTTCATCATCATCCTTGTTCATCTTGTCAACTAAGGACTGCCTCAAATGTGAACCAACCACCCAAGTGTGAGAGAGATTTATCCCACGAGAGCAATCTATCGCCAAAGGTGAAGGATTGCTTGAAGAATCCTCCTGCAATATATCTCCTATTCTAGACAGGATGCTGAAGGCTAAATTTGCTAGAACTCTGGAATAAGCTTCCAAAATGGAATATCCAATATCCTACAGAAACAGAAAGAAACCACATTACCACTGAATGTATACCAGAAACAACCTTAATGACAAACTTTTGGCTCTGGACGATATTGATACTTTACTTTGCTATTCTGTTTGCATTTTTACTTTTTCCTTTAGATTTAAAACTGAATATTACATGGATTAATGTCAATGAAAGATAAAACTGAAAACTAAGATTTAGGCTCTGTTTGACACTTGATATCTATTTTCAAAAACTGTTTCTGATTTTCAAAATAAAAATAAATAAGGTTGCTCAAATAATTGGTTGAGGTTGGTACAAGGCCCAGAAAAGAGTGAGAAATTGAGGGACAGGTTGAACAGGGTGGAAATAAATGAGAAAAAAGCTTTTTTTGAGGTTCTCCAAGAGAAAACACCGAGGAGATCTTTTACCAATTAGTCATGAGTTAACCACATATGGCTTAACATTGCACTCAAACCAAAAGTATAGAACAATTAGCATGTAAATCTTTCTCATTTATATATTGTTCAACTTGTTTATATCTACACAATGTTGAACTTCGAGACTCACTTGAATTCTAACAGTTTTTAAAACCAAAACTGAAAATGGAATCAAACTCACTTCTCCAATCAGAATTATTAGTGAAATGCATTCCAATAAAACTCACCTTGCCATATTGAACTTTGGTAGCATCCAGAAACGTTTTAGGAAGGTTTGGGTATCTGATTTTAATCAGCTGGAGTAGTGTTTCAGCATGGTCCAATAATAACTCCAGTTTATCAACCTCTGACATAGGATCCTTCACAAAAGGTGACCAAGTGGATCGAGCTGGGTGTTTGCCACTAATTTGTTCTGCAATTCTCTCTTTCCACGAGAGTATAGCAGCTTCCAGTCTATTAACAGTCTCAAGGACAACATGTTCAGATGTCAAGTTGAGAGATTTAAGCATGTCTTCTCCAGAGCTTGATTGAGACGTCAAAACCTTGTGCAATTCATGTCCAAGGTTTGCCTTTCCAGACTACAACATAGAAACAGATTTAATGAAGATGTAATGAAGATAACAATTGAATTTATCAAAGTGTACTCTTTGATTATCATTTCTGTGATGTTCTTAAGCTGAGTATGAAAAGTTTCTCAAGGTCAAGCTATCAAAAGATTCTTAAAAAGCTCAAGGTAAAATGTAAACAGTTGCAATTCAATTCAGATTGAAGTCATTCAAAATTACAAGATCATCACCTTTGCAAGTGCATCTTTAATAACCTCAGGCACAGGCATTTCATGCAAAACACTTTCATTGATGGATTTCGCAGCCTTGAATACTTGGCATACCACCCTTCCCTGATCAATCAGCTTCTTTCTTTCAGTATCAGAAAGGCCACTTTTTGGTACTTGGGGTGATGGAAGCCACCATTTTTGGCTGTGCTGTGCATTTATGTCCGTCCCTTCTGCTTGGCTTCCTCCCTCTGCATACCAAAACTCGGTATTCATCATAGAATCTAGTGCCTCCTATCAACCAAAAATAATATACTAGCATAGTAAGTCAGTTGAAATAAAGTTCCAAATTTTGATGAATAAACGAGATCACACTGTGACATACAATAAGCATTGAATCCAACTTCTGAAGTGCTGGAAGATTCATGTGGATGTCTGCACGAGCTTTTGAGGTCATTATCTGTTTGAAGAAGATGACTTTTATTTCATTGCAACATGATTCGCAAAATAATCAAATCTTTACTATCTTAGCTGAAATGATAGATACCTCAAAAATCCCACCATTGGAACTGCTTTGCTTAGCGGGAACTAGCTCAACCATGAAGTTGGTAGGAGACAATAACCAGTCCATTTCTCTTTGCCATTTTCTCTTGCTTTCTTCAGATAGTGGTTCCAATTTCCACAGCTCACCAAAAACCGTCACTGCATATGATCATTAAGGACTTAGGTTCTTTAAAACAAAAGCAGAAGAAAAAAGAAGAACAAGAAACGGCCCATTTACTCTTGCAGGTGGAAATTATCGTTGTATACAAGGTTTCAAAGTGTAACATAAATGTATTACAAGTCTTTCCATTGGTGAGAAACTTGATCAGTTTCATGTAATTTTTTTAAACAAACCAAAACCAGATAGTTGTAAAATGGTGTCAGAGCAGACCTGCTAGGTTTGTGATGGCATTAGACAGCGCCAAAGCTGTACTGAGGCCCTTAGATCCTCCTGTAACATCTTCACCTAGCAAAAGCTTTGAGAATTTTTCCTTCATGGCTTCAATATCTGACAGTTTGATATCGTAAGGCTTCTCTTTGACACATAAATGTTGAGGACTTTCTGAGAGTTCCCATTCTTCCAGACCTTTATCATCATCCCTTTTCATTGTCAAACATTTTGAAGAGAATGATCCAAAAGCATCCTTGCTTGAAGAACAACTGGAGTCATCGTCATCAAATGAATCAGTTATGCATTCATCTCCTCTACTTGTTCTGCTCTCATCTTCATAAGACTGATTGTTTAGCATGCAACTCTCAAGGCCATTATATGTCATAATCCCTGAAACATTCTATTATTATACACTCACAAAAATACGATTTCAAAAGGTGTCTGTCATACATAAATTTAAACAATATTACAATTTTCATCTTACCAAATAATCATGAGGAAAAATAAAACCTGGTTGTCATTATCAAAATAACGCAAGAACATATTCTCTCTGCTGTTCTACACATCATCGGTGCAGGCATACATCCAAAAGTAGCATATGAATAAATAGCATGTTTACAATTAAAACCCACATATAATTTCTTACATTCATTCATGACTTCTATTAGGTGGTAATATTTAATTAAAACCATTCAAATTTTCTAAATTCTTCCTTATCTACACACATACAAGCTAAATCGGAAACAAAAATCTAAATTATATGCTTTCTTATGCTCAAGTTGCCTCCACTCGATATATCTAAAATCACGGAGAATGGGTAAGAAATATTCCATTGCATCAGTGTCACATATAACGTTAACTTCCTAGTTTATATAATTTCAAGACCTTACTTACAAGGTTAAGTATCTCTGCAACTGCACATCATAATAGCAAATTAATGTGACCTATTGCAAGATTCCATTTTTTTTTTCTTTTTTTTATTGTCGTCATTTAATAAATTATTTATTTTATATCTTCTTCCTTTTTCTTAAATGAGAAGTTAAGTGCTAATAAACTTTTGATATTTTTAGAATTAACCAATATATTGTTATGCTTTTAGAGTCATAAAAAATGTATGGTAGATCTCGCGTCAACTAGGCATATTCATCGGTGTTAATAATATTGTTGTTATAAGAAACGTTTTATAATGAATTATTAATCTTTTTTATAAAATATTTTATAATGTATATTTAGATTTGTATTACTAAATAATGAAAAGAGAATTTTAAAACATAAACATTATATGGGTATATTGATAATACTTTTAAAATAAAATTACCTAAATAAATTTCATTTTTACGTGTATTTATGTTAAGAATGTCTTGTTACCATAACATTGTGGTAAGTGTGTCATATTACCATAACAGTTTAAATTAACTGGTTTTTTCAATTCAAGTTCCATCAACGAAATTTTATTTTATTTTTCTCTTTTTTTTCATTTTGGCGTTTGGCCATTCAAGAGCTGCGGGTAAAAAGGTTCCACCTTGCGTCCTGTGCAAGAATAACGGATTAACCCTTCAATAGATAATAAATTGATTAAACTAAAAGAACCTCATGTAAATTGATTCAAAACCATGGTTAAATATTTCTCAGATGTTTGAAAAAAAAAATTATATTTTTCATATTAATAGTTAGATAAATTTATACGTTATACAGTTATAAAGCATGTTACCTTTAAAACAATATTATAGTCGGGTCCTGTAATTTGTAAAACTTACTATCTTACAACTGACCAAAAACATTGAGGGCAAACAAGGGTGAAAAGAGTGTTCACAGGGTTTGCAGAGAAAGATTCGAACACAACAGAAAAAAGCTTCCTAGGCCTTTGGCTATGACAGAATACAACATCAGCGACATCGAATTCAATCCAATGAAAAACTAAGGACAAAAATGCCTTAAGAAAGGCATAAGAGAATCCCCACAAAAGATTCCAATATGAAAAGAAAAAAAAAAGTGCTTAAAATTTTAAGGATCAAAGTATGGCAATGAATGGTGCATCCCCACTCTGCAACCATTACTTCAATTTGTCAGCACCTATCAGTGAATGGCACAACGAGTAGTTACGACTAATAACAACCAACACTCATGGTGGCCCAGAGTCGACCAACATATCGGTCAAAGATGTTCAGTTTTTAAAGATTTAAGAATTGAGATTGAGAAAGGTATCCACCACAGTTTCTGTGATTTTGTTAAACCCCAAAACTTTCACACTATTCGTACCATTCTTCTAGCACCGTCATACTTGCTCAAAACCAAAACAACAAAACCCAAGTCACATCTGAAATAATGGAATAGGTGAACCGGTTCATATTGTGGGATTCCACCATCTTGTTTAGAAAAAGGGAAAGCTTAACAATGCAGGAATATAAGTTGGTCCCCTTTTGATTTGTCAGATTTTATGCTACCTGTTAGTCTTGTTTATCTCAAATTATTTAAGTGAATATCACTGTTTATCATTTAGCTTCTAGAACTTGCAAGCATAACGTGGCAATAATTGATCAGCATTTGAAAATATTGGTCCACAAACATGACTACGAAAACCAACTACTCTGAAAATGGATATTTCTGTACAGGCTTGAAATCAAGGATAAAATATGACACGAATTTTCCTTCAACAAAACTCCTTACATGTTAGTCATTTTTATTTATTTTTTATACGAATCAACATGTAAATTTATCAATTCTGCAATTAATTACAGTTTTGTGTCACAGACACAAGCATTTACTTAGATCCAATGACAACTTAGCTTAAACTGGTTTTATTTTTTTTATTTTGGTTAATATAGTTACCAATCTAACACAATTTTCACAAACTAATCAATTACAGACCCCACTCATCAAGCCCCAAACTTTTAAACTCATAATTCATTTGTTAAAACAAGAATTTTGAATTCTCAACAGTATATGAAAATAATTTTGTATTTATCCTTTTTCCAGTTTGGTATGGGGCCTGCAATGTTTTTCGAAAAGCCATGTTCAGGCAGCCTGAATGCTGTAGCAGAAAGATTAGTGAAGTTTGTGAAGATGGCTATTTAATATTCATGACTTATGAGTCTAGGACAAGCATAAATGTGCCCCGGAATAAAGGGATTATTGACTTTTTCAACCTATTAATACAGTACAGTATCATTAGAAAATGAAATTGAGATAATTATCAGCTAAAAGTAGGTATAGATTTCAAATTCAAATTTACCTCCTTTACTATTGTTAAGACACCAGCAAAAATAAATAACATTATCTTTAATTAATGCTACATGCCCAGATAACTTGTTAAAGTTGATTTTCACAGTTGAAATCAGAAAAATCTTAAAACTTATTGAGCAATTAAAAGTCTAAAAAGCACATAAACAGAGATATGGGTAGTATGAACTTACTCTCTTGCACATCAAGATCAATGCTAAATTTCCTTTCCCTGGTGCAGCATGCTAGTCTTTTTCTTATCATCAACATCCCCTTCAATTTCTTGCTTCTCCTCTATCTGTGTTTGTTTGACCACAAAGGGTCGAGCAAAAGGTCACTGACTCACTGCTGCTTCAATAACTCTTCCTCTGATACTCCTTCACCAACAATGTCACCAAACTATTATTTTTTAAGCCATTTTTCAACACTTACATTATGCCCACACCTGATAAAATTTAGAGATTAATGCATGCTCAGGACACACCATGGCCCACCACTGTCATTCCTACGCATTTAATTTGCCGTACCACCAAGTCACGCTTGAAATAACTTCCACCCTGTCCCCAAATTTCAAAAGGAAAAAACTATACTATTCCACGAATTGAATTTATACTGATGTTGTTTCTTGTTTAATGATCCTAACTTATTTAATAAATTTTAATCAAAAATAGAGAACGTATTAAAAACAAGTGTATTGTTGTATCACCATATATATAATGTACCTCTTTTAGTAAAAGCAAAAATCACAGTTAACATTGATTGATCACCAAGAATTAAGTAAAGTAGTCTTTTATACTGTATGGCATACGAGACTATCACACATTCTGAGATATGAATAGATCATGCCGTTGAGCTTAATTACGTAATTATTAAGTAATCAGAATTAATTATTAAATAATCATAAAGGGGAGATTAATAAAAAAGAACTGGGATGGAGTGGAGTAAAAGGTGCTACTTATGGCAACTTTACAAAGTGATGGTCAAAAAGTCAAGAGAGGATGCTCTGAAAGTAGACCATGGGTCACAAAGATTCAAAATTTTGCATAAAGATTTGTTTTTCAAAACGTTTTCTTAAGAGCTGAAGAGGATCCATTGAAAAGAAGAAAGGTGGGGTTTAAAATAAGGGGATAAAAGGAAATGGAAATGTTAGTTCTCAGATGAAAACTGACAACAGCACAAACAGAAGAATAGGTTCTGTGACTGTAACGGTAATGGAGACAACTTAAGATAACGTTAAAATACCTCGGATAGCATTGTTGTTTGAGAATGGCGATGGCGAGCATAAGCAAGCAAAGAGCAACAATGGCACCCTGCAGAAAGTGAGAGAATGAGAAGAAGAGTGAGGTTGGAGAGAGAATGGAGAGAGAGTGTGTTTAATAGAGAAGAGAGAGAAAGAGAGGGTTCTCTGCTGTAACCATTTTGGGCCGTTGATGTAGTAGGTCCCGCGTGTCTTTGGACGGTTGAGATTAGGGATTAAATATAAGCAGTGAGGGCCCAGGATTTTGCATCCTATCAATATCATTCTTCTTAAGATGGAAAATCATACTTTCATAATGAAGCTTTTCGATTTCACTTTTCAAATTAAACTTCTTTAGTAATCACTGCATTACAGCTAAAAAAATTTGGATAAATTATATCTTACTTTAGTCTATTTTTGCATTTTTTTTTTAATTGTTTGTTTGTTCTTTTATTATGAATTATCTTATACTTTCTAATTTGTTTGCCTCTTGCTTTGAATGCATGTTTGTCATAAAAGTAAATAAAACAGAAATGATATTTACCTAATTTTAAAATATTTCTATACTTTTTAAAATGAATAATAAATTATAAATTTGGTTTTTAATTTAAAAATTACCTTAATTTGAATTTTGTAACATTTTTACTTTAATTTGAATTTTAGGAGAATTTAGGATAAAATAGTAAATTTAAAAAAAAAGTGAAATTAAGCTTGTGTTTGTGATGAATAGGAAAGAAATAGAAAATGGCTTGGTCCCTTCGTTCGTTTGATAGTACTACATGCGGGAATATAGTATAGAAAAGTATATGGTCCAGTGTTTTATCAATCATCGCATTTTAGAGTGAAACAAGAAGGAAAAAAAATGAAACTTTCTTTATTTTAGACACTTCTTTTTCTCTAATGGTAACTTTTTGTTATTTTATATATATGTTTCTTCTTCAATTTTTTAAATTTTTTACAAAATCAAACAAAAGGGAGAAACTTTTTTTTTCCTTTTCTTTTTTGTCTCCTATCAAAAACTGAAATTTATTTCGCTTTCTATTGGCCTTTTTTTCTCTTTAAAACCAAAGAAAGTTAAATTATAATCTATCATTTTCATCATATGCACACAATAATTAGAGTTTTCATTTAAAAAATGAAAAAAAATAGATTAGATCTTTTATCAAGAAATGAAAATTATGATATCAAGATATGTGATACAAGAATATAAAATTTTAAATTACAAAAATTATGCATGCATTGGGATGTTGACAAATGTCTCTACATAAAAACTTTTCTCTTTGTTTTTGTCTTTTATTAGACGAGTAATTAATTTCTGAGAAATGAGATAGGTAGTTATATTCTCCTTTAATTATAAATTATTGTCAGTAAATAAATGTATTGATTTTTATAATGATCATCTGAAAATTACATTAATAATATTTATAGTGAATAATAATATAAAACATTATATTCATGTTGTGTTTGTAAATTGTAACTATAGTGAAATAGAAATTCGAATGACTTTGATTTGGAAACTTGGAAAGTCTTTATTTTATTTTTTATATATTTGTAAAAACAAGCCTAAATTAACATTAATTTGTTTTCTTTGATTAATTTATTGATGCATTAAATTATGGGGAGAGAATGAGAAATAGTGTGAAAGAAAATAGAAAAGAAATGCGAGTACCCAAACACGTTATACTAAGAATTAGTGGTTCTAAGAAGAACGTTGAGGAGGCTGATCCAAGGTGTGACTTGGAATTAACTCAATATAATGAAACAAACAAGTTAGATTCACGTGTAAGAAACAGAAGTAGACGTTATGAAATTGGGTGTATTGTTAATTTGAAAAATGAGGTGTGGAAGGTTAAAAAGGGGTGAGAAATTCAAAGGTAACACATGGTATAGGAGGAAAAGTTAACAGGAGAGGAGAGAGAGAGAGATAAATTTAGACCTAATTCCCAAATTCAGTGGCAGGAAAAGCGGCGGTACTAACGGGGTGGTGTGTCTTGGTTCGTCCACATTGACATTGTGATCAAACCAGTCACAGTGTTTAGTATGCATCTGATTTGTCTGGTTTTGGAAGAGGTAGCAAAGTAGGTTGGCTTTGGGGCTCCTATAACTATCATCACGCACTCCCTCTGCTAACAAACAAAAGCTTAAGAAGTTGCATGCCCTACCCCACAACACAAGGCCCAGGCCACCACTATACTTTGTCTCCATTACCTCTCCTCTCTACTATTCTTCTCTTGGGGATCATCATGCTTATCCATATTAACATCATTTCTGCCATCACGATAACAAGTCTAATCAAAGTTTTATAAAGCTTGAATACTAATTATACAATGCGTGAGATTGAGATACAAACTTAAAAAAAAGGAGTTATCCAAAATTTTAGATTATTGAATATGGTGGGAGAAACTGATTTGCAACATGACAGTGGAAGGATATTTTCATGTTTTACTGCAACAAATTGAAAAAGCTTTGAGCGCGGTGCAGCGCACATGGACCCAAACCTGCCAGTAATTAAAACTCTGCACCCCTTATAATTCGGCCAACTTCCTTTGACTTTCTTCTGGGAGGAATTCATACACAAGAGCTTCGTTCCATTAGTCAAATTCACATGCCTCTATACCTCAGTTCTGTCGATTTTGAAGAACGTTTCTGGAAAAATAGTAAATGCTTCACATGCACAAAGACACAATGATGAATTAAATAAAATAATACGATTATATGCAACTAGGTTTTTCAGCAAATGCAAACTAAGACTTGCAAGTTATGGACCTAAAATAGGAAGTGCCAAAAATAGATTATGCAGATAGGAAGCAACTTAGTCCACAACATCATTAAAATTTATATGTATGAATGACAAATTACAGATGGCAGCAGTGTTAGAACATGGAACTGATGAGTTGAGGGGATGTATGAAATTGGCAAGGTTATTAGGTAATTCAATCGTTAGATAAGTCTCGTATTGATTAAAAAGGAAAAAAAAAGCATGACTCATAATCTAATAATATCTTTAAGGTTTTAGATTAAGTTAGAGTCATATTTGATGATGTGTTTCTTTTCTATTGAGATCCAACAGTACCTAAGTGCCATATCGTGATGAGAAACTGTGATATTCACCAGCTCAGAGAGAAACTTCCTCATGACATGGTATGGCAACAAAATTGGCACCACAATTCCATCCTCTCCTTCACTGTTCCTAAAACGTCCAAAGAAGCTAACAAAAGGTATAGCCCCAGCAGGCCCTCCCTAGATAGGACTCCCCCACCCAAAATCTATATCATAGAACCCCCACATGAGTAGTGTCCCCAATAAGGTAGTTAGTTCCCACGAACTCACATACTCTGCACACATTTGGGCCTTTGCCTATTTTACAAAGCCCAATGCCTACCCCAATGGGTTTTGGCACAAAGGCCCAGCCCTGGAAAGCGCCATTGGGCACTTATAAGGCCACGTTTTCCACGAGCAGTGATAAAGGGTGACAGGCCCACAATCTCATTGGGCTCCAGCCCAAGTGCTATTTTTCGACATTTCCACAAACAAGCAGAGTGTATCAAAAGTTGAAGATTTTCTTCGGTGCATAAGAAGATGATTCCGAAGGGTTGTCTCATGTCTCTCTCTGGCAATGTTCGGTTTCATATTCGTGGTGTGCACAAGTGATTCTTGGTGGGTCCCTTGAACTGAATAACTCTCTTTGCCACACAGGGAACTGTGATACAGAAGCTCCTCTCGCAATCTCACCCACCATGCTCACAAATTGGACCAACCCGAGTGAGTCACAGATTGTGTGGTTCATGCGTGCAGCGAAAACAAATCCTCCACATCTTAAACGGGTTACCTGCACAATCATTAAATGTGAACAAATTCAACGATGGTGTATTTGTTCTGTGTTGAAATGTTAATTTTAGAAATCCACCAGGATCATGAGTACTGAGTACTAAGCACTGTGTAATAATTTCTCGTGGATCTTTTCAAAAGTGCATGGTAAAGTGCTTTACCTGAACCAACAAGAGAGGGCATCCAAGAATGCCTTGTGATCCAGGAGCATCAAGAAGAAACTCCCTCATATAAGGGCATGGTGGCAGAATCTTATCCCCTAACTCCTTCAGCGAAACATCAGCCTCAGATTCCACCAACAAGATCCCCTCACCACTGCAGTCCACCCTAAGCTTTCTGTTAAGCCCTTCTCTGAGACTAACAGCAAGAGGGTAATAGTGCACCAGTGCCTCACCTAAACCATATCTTATAACCCTAGCAGCGCCTTTCCTTCCACAACAGAACAATTTTCTGTAGAACATGATCACAGGAAGCTGGAAACGTAGCCCCTCTTGGTCATCTATGTCAGAGAGGCTCTTCAATTCTCGTGGAGTCTTTCCTGCTGGAACCACCATGCACCACGGTGAAACTAGTTCGTGACATGATACAATATATGATATGAATTTGAGGGTAATGAAACAGTAAACATGCACAACAAAGAAAGAGAGAATAAAAATATTAACGTGAAACGAGTCCGTATATACAACACAATGATGAAGACCTGGGAACACTTGGTTGGACACGAAGAGTCTCAAAATAAATGGCTTACATCGTATCATAATAACTTTTCCATTTATTATTATTATTATTGGTAAAATAAACAAGGTGGCTACTACACACTCTCACATCAGAAAAAGGCTTCTACTCGGAGACAAAGCACATGAATGATGAAGAAGGAAAGGATAAGAAGCACCTTTCAGCATATTGATTATTGGTAACAATATAAAATGGTAGTGTATATAAACCTTTACATTTTACTTCATACTTGATATGAATCTTTATTTGTATAAAAACTAACTTAAGATGTTTAGAGAAGAATGTTTTAGGAAATTTAGAAAATTAGTTAAAAGTGAATTAGAATGTGGTAAAAGGCTGAGAATCAGAAAAAATTGAATAATCACTTTTCTGAAAATATACCACTAAGAAAGTACGTGAAAAGTACGTGAAAGTACTTTTATATAATCAAGAGTTCTTCAATCATTTAATAACTTAAGAAAATCACTCTTATTAAAATAATAGAGTTAAATTCTAATATTTTTCAATAAAACTTAACTTGTTATTTATGATAAAAATATTCAACTTAGAAGTTTTGTCATCAGTTATAAAAACTCAATAAAGAAAAATAAATACTAAGAATGATCAATTAATCTAGAAATTAAATACTACTTAATAGAAACAAATAAATGTCAATAATAATATCTAAGTTTCCAATTGGGCCCTTATTACAACTTGAAACAAAACTAAACTAAAATTCACTAACTGATTAATCCAAAACATAATTTGATTAGTTAATTTTACAAAGGATTGAGTTATTATTTCAACAAACTTATATATTGAAACAAAGTGACACATTAGTCATCCTCTATTTAGGTCATGATACAATTCACAACTTTAATATTTTTTCTTTAAAATGTAGACTTGTATTCAAATAATATAGACAACACTTATTACAAAATTTCTTTTGTTGTTTTTCTTTCATCTAATCCTTATCATAAATCCTTCAAATCCTTCAAGTAGATTCTTACCTTTTTCATCGTCATATCTCCATCACGTGTAACCAATCTTCGTTCATCTTTCATGATGAAATTGAACTTTTGATCAGATACATCTCCCTAATGACATCAACCATGCTCATTCTTTCTTTTGGCGACTCCATTGAACAAGCAAGTGCAATCCTAAGAAGTGAAAGTAAGCATTTCTCCACTGTAGGATGCATAGGGGGGAGGTTTTGGTAATTAGCAGCCTCCTTAAATCCCTTAGGAAGAAGGATAGTCGGGTCCACAATCTGGGAAAGGTAGTTTGGAATTGAAATCTTGACGTAGTTATGGAGATTAAGACCATCTTCAAACATTTCATCTATTGGTCTTCTCCCGGTTAACATTTCCAAGACAAGAATTCCAAAGCTGTACACGTCCCCTTCTATAGACACCTCAGATCCCATTCCATATTCTGAAACATAATGCACATATATTGGTAATATCCAAGTTCAAAAGGAATAATCAAAAACATTAAAATCAAATACACAAAATTTTCAATATTTCAAAACTTAAATATACCTGGAGGAGCATAACCAATTGTCCCCTTTATTTCAATAGTGCTAGTTTGTTTTGGAGAAACTGCAATAGGCTTGAGTCTTCTAGCTAAACCAAAGTCGCTTACACGAGCTACCAAACAATCATCGAGAAGAACATTATTCGGCTTCAAATCACAGTGAATAATGGCTTGACCACATTCGTAGTGAAGATAGTGTAAAGCAGAAGCAACATCAATGATAATATTTAGTCTTTGGTCAAAGCTTAATGATCTAGCAGGCTGCTTTAAATTTGCGATTTCTATTTCTGGATGCAACCATCTTTCTAGGTTTCCATTTGTCATGTACTCAAAAACAAGAGCTTTGAATTCTTGGCCTCTATGATCTATGCTGGAACAACATGTTAATATCTTGACCAAGTTTCGATGCCTAATATCTTTTAAGGCATTACATTCAGCAATGAAACTCTTTTGAGCTCCCTTCTTTTGAAGGTTTAGAACCTTTATGGCAACAACGTGCTCTCGTTCTAACTCAATAGTCCCTTTGTATACGGAGCCAAAATTTCCAGATCCTATCAAGTTTTTAACTGAGAACCCATCAGTTCCATGATGTAGGTGTTGGTATGAAACCTTATCCACTTGGTCAATTGTTGGCAAATCAGATGATGGTTTTCTCTGGTTTCTTTTCCTCACCAAGTAGATAGATAGAAAAAATGGCAGTATGAGAAGAAAAACAACCACACTAACTATCACCATTGCGATGCATACAAAATTCAAGTGTTTTGCAGGTTTCTTACCTTTGATCGGACACGGTGGTAGATGCAACTGTGAAACACCCCCACAGAGCTTATTGTTCCCAACAACGGCTAACTCACTTGCATTTCGAAAGACACCTTCCAGTGGGACTTCACCCTCCAACATGTTAAAAGATACATTGAAGTATTCTAAGAAAGAAATATGTTGTAGATCCTTCGGAATTGATCCGATCAGAAGATTTTGTGACATGTCTAATACTCGAAGACCTTTGAGTGAAGCCAAAGAGGAAGGTATGATTCCGTGAAAGGAATTTCCTTGTAGACAAAGGTACTCCAAGCTTATGCAGTCTCCAATGGTTTCAGGAATTTCACTGGACAAATTATTTTCAGCCACACTCATCTTCCCAATATTTTTTAACCGGCCAACTTCGTCAGGAAGGCTGCCACTCAATGAATTTTGTGACAAGTCCAACAAGTTTGTTAAAGAGAAAAGACTAAAAATCTCTAAGGGTATGCTTCCTCTAAGGTTGTTTTTCCAAAGGTTAAGGTATTGTAACTTTTGACAGTTTCCTATACTCGGAGGAATTTTTCCTTCTAACATATTTTCTGCCATCCCCAAATAATACAACTGAGTAAGGTTGCCAACAAAATCTGGAATATCTCCTGACAACTTGTTGCTACTCAACTCCAACTTTTGTAGCTTCTGGAGCTTCCCAAAAGTGGCTGGAATAATCCCTTCAAACTGGTTAATTTCCATGGTCAAGATAGTCAAGTTAACTAGATTGCCTAATTCTGCAGGAATTTTTCCCGATATGTGATTACCCCCGAGATATAATTGACTAAGTTTGGAGGATAAATTTCCCATAAAATTTGGCAAACTACCTCCAAAATTATTATAGGAAATAGAAACCACTTCCAACTTGCTACAATTGGCCAAGGATTTTAAAAACTCCAAGTCCATTGTCGTATTGTCACCTAAGTTGTTGCTGTACAGACTAAGGAACCAAAGGTATTGCAGCTTTCCTAGACTTGGAACTTGGCCCACAAAATGATTTGTACCAACATCAAGTGTTTGGAGGACAGAAGCATTTGTAATGGAAGTTGGGATTGAACTTGAGATATGATTCCCGCCAACAAGGAATTCTCGGAGATTAGGGAGGGTGTGGAACATGTTTGGTGGAAGAGAGCCATTAAATTGATTGTCTGCAGCTGAGATTATGGTAAGAGACGACATGTTGTAAAGACAAGAAGGAAATGTACCTATGAGCTTGTTGACATGCAATGATATCAATGATAAGTTTTTGAGGTGACAAATTTCTTGTGGAATATATCCCTCCAAGTGATTGACACCGATTGAGAGAGAAACGAGGGATGAAAGATTCCCTATGGAAGGTGGGATTGCTCCTGTTAGATTGTTTACTGCCAGTGTCATTTCTTGAAGCTTCTGCAGGGAGCCAATTTCCATTGGTATTTTTCCAATCAAATTGTTACCAAACAAGTGTAACTCTCTAAGGTTTGAACAGCTTGTCAAGTTTGTAGGTATTTCTCCTTTGAATGAGTTATTGGTGAGAGATAAGTTTTGTAACTGTAACAACCGACCCATTTCTTGTGGAATTTTTCCACAGAAGCTGTTGTTTCCAAGGTTAAGGCTGGTTAGGAAAGAGAGATTGCCTATATGGGGTGGTAGAAAACCTTGCAACTTTTTTCCTTCAAGGTTTAACTCTATAACTCTTTGGTTCATGGAATTACATGTAACTCCAGGCCACTTGCAAAAATGGATGGAACTATTCCAAGAGGCAGTGATTTTAAAAGGGTCATTTGATATTGATTCCTTAAATTTGAGCAACACCAAATGGTCCGTCTGGTTTCCTAATATAGAGGCAGTGGTGTTTGGGAGACACAAGAGAGAGTTGATAATAAAGAGGAGAAGCATGGGAAGGCATGCTACAGAACAAAATGAAGGAAACACAAGAATAAAAGTATTCATTTGGTTCTGTTAGATCGTGGAAATTATTTGTGTAGATAGATAGGGTATATTGGTTTTCCAATTTCCTCTGACACAGGAAGCACTTATATAGTAGAGTTCAGGCATGTGTGTTACTAAATTAGTTAAGAAGTTAATCAATATACAATTATTAAAAAATTAATCCAATTTCTCAAATTCAACAACGTTCAAATGCTCAAACAACAACAACAACAACAACATTGCTCTTTTACTAAAATACTAAAAAATAGCTCAGTGAACCCAATACTTAGTGTATGCATTATGAAGTATTCACACATTAGCATTTTATGTCACATATTCTCTAATCGTACCAACTCCACCTTGTAATAAAACTTTTAACCAGCATAAAGGGTATGTGTGCTCCAATGTCAATGTTCCAAACGTGGCATGTCATTTTCAACCTCGTATTTTCCAGGTTACTATCATTCTCTTGGCAGACAGATTTTGTCTAATGCAGCCATCAAGGAATCGCATTTGAGGTTCTCTGTCGTCATACATAAAAAATTAATTACGATCAAGCAAGTTTCCACTGACGCAATTCTTTAGCACTTAGTCAAATCAATTACGTGATTTTATATTATTCTTCATTCCAATCCCAAAAGGCCAAAACAAACTCATATATATTTCAGAAAATAGAAGAAATCAGCCATTAATTCAAACACAATCATACTACTCTAGTGGTAAACAACAATGTATCTAATTTGCCAAACTCTATCCACAACTACTTATTCATCGAATCACCAATAATATAAAAACAAGACAAAAAGTCAATTAGGGAATCCCTAATCATTTTCAAATAACACATCCAACCTAACGAGATTAGTAACCTCATCTCATATTTCTTCAACAATTTTAATAGAAAATAATTATAAAAATATTTATATCTCAACCCAACATTTTTTTTTTTAGTTTATCAAGATTTCTTATGATACATAAATTAAAAACTCCAAATAATATCTCGTCACAGATAAATATCATGCTGAACATTTCATGAATGAGATCAAATTTAATAATATAAATAAATAATACATCACTTTTGACGTAAAATTTAAACACGTCTCTTCTTTAAATGATAATTAACTTTCTTATTTATATTTAATTAGTTTTTTAAAATCATTTTTAAAACTAAATTAAACAATTCTTTGATAACGGACTATGTATGTGTCTGTCTCGCGTGGAAGTGGATAAGTATGTAAAGTGAGAGACCATAGTTGGGTGGAAAAATAAAATCTCATCTGAGCATGACACGTGTACAATTATTTTTTTATAATTTTATTTATTATTTTCATCGTGTTTTCGGCATATCCAAATAAACGAAAATAATTTTCTCTAGTTTTTATTCATCAAAAAAATTATACCATAATTTAAGTTGTTTATTGTCAATACAAAATATAATTGATATATTTTAATTGAATTATATGAAAAACCATGAACTTTATACAATACACATAGTAATATTGTATAAATAATATAACTCTTAATTAACCAACCAAATATATTATATTGTTTCGAAAACACAAGAACAAATTCAATGATTTGTGGTGTTAAGATCACTTACCCAATAAATCTTTGGTAATTAACACTTAATTGGGAGACTCTCCCACTTCAAAAATTAATTGGCACCATTATCATTGTCATAATCACTTCTTTGCATGATGATTTTTTGTAATACAAAATTAATAGTGACATTGAATAGTTGGATCATGCCAAATCAACTTATCTAAGTGTTGGAGACAAAACACATTAAAATTTTCCATCTGTAATAATTAAATTAAGGAAAATGATACTTTGACACAAATCCATACAACTCCTATAAACAACTCTCTTTAATATTATAATAATAGTTTTGTTTTTATTTTTATTTTTATTCAATCATTTTATAGATTATTATATTAATAAAAGTGAGTTGTTTGAAGGGTTGTATGATTTCTTGTTGTCAAAATATCACTACTCTTAAATTAATAATTAATTTTTTGCAACAATATATAAATGTAAAAGTTGATTAATGAGAGATTGAGTTCTATTTTATTGAACTAAAGTAGTCTACCATTGAAATTTCATGCCAATATGCAAGAGGCGTGAATTATTTAATTTAAACCATAAAGGCTTTTCGACACACATGTGTATCACACACATTTCACTATTTTAGAAAAATAAAATCCATTTTATTTTAAAGTTTCAAATTTGTTTATAATGGTTTGCCAAAACATTGATTTTTCTAAAAAATATATGTAGTGGTTACGATATTAATAAAAGAAAACTAAAAAAAAAGTCAAAAATTTTATGAAGATAAAAAATATATTTAAGCTATAGTTTTATTGTGATTATTTTAAAAAAAATGGTGTATCAATCTTAATCTTCTAAAGGGCAACCACAACGGTGTTTTATATTTATGAATAAATAAAAATAGCTCTTTTGGTTTCAATTTATAATGAAGTAGTTGGTGAGATTAACTACTTAGTATTTAACAAAGATAAACTATTCATAAGATTTGGGTCTAAAAAATTAATCTTCCATGATAAAATGGACTAAAGTTAAGATATTTGTTTAAATTTATATATTTTATCTTAAATTTGATCTTTTCGAAGGAGAATAACTTTAAGGAAAAAATATATAAGATAATGAGAAAATAAAATACAAAACTTACCAACATTAATTAGCATGTAGACATTGTTTGTAGTCTAATCGATTAGATTTTGAGTTTTATCTTAATATTATGTTACATATTTAATAAATTATTATTTATTATGTAAATTATTAAAATAAAGCTCTAAATTTAATCCATGTATAATAATATTTATCATATAAATGTTTTTCGAATTTTTAATTATTTTTATTTTATAATTTATCTTTAATAATCATTTTTATAATTTATTTCAATTAGTAGTTTTATTTTAGTATTTTTTTAAATTATAATTTTCCACTAATAACAATAATATATATAAGTTTTCTTCGTAGAGAAATATCGTGATTTTTTTTTAACTTGGGTTCGGATTGAATTCGGTCCAAAACAACGCTCATGTTATTCACACCCGTTTTTTGCTGTTTGAACTCCCACTAATTTTCGTATTGTCATTTTTTAACAAACAATGATTAATTTCTGAATTATAAAAAAAATTATTATGTTTGTAGTTTTGAAGTTTGAGTAAATAAATTTTTATTTCTTTAAATTTAGTAAAATATAATTTTAATTCTAACATATTAAATTTGAAGAAATTATAATTAAAAAAATCATTTTAATCATTTGAATTTAAAATTTAAGAACTAAAATTATTAGTTTTAAGAAATTAAAATATTTTTTTGTTAGTTTATGATATTAAAATTAAAATCACTATAAATTTTAAAATTAAAATATAATTTAATCATAAAAAATCGTATCACCGACGTTAATTTCTCTTAAAATATTTGTGTCAAAAATTAGAAAAAAAAAAAAGGCTAAAAAGGAATAAATTATGCAAATCCTTTGATTTGGTCTAGGTTGTACGAGCTTGATGGTGCAGCACAAACAGCAATAACGCTTGGAGATCGGTAAAATTGAAACTTGATTCCAACCCTCAAAAGTGGAAGTGCGTATTCATATTATTCCATTCTAGTTTCACCTAATCCTCAAATGGGCCGAATCAAAACAAGACCTTCGATGACTCTAATGAAATTTGTCTCATTTATTTATGCAGCTTCGTTGTGGGTATTGATATGGGTTTGCCAAGGTTTGGGCGTCCTAAGAATGATGGTGAATTGAGTTCGAATCTTTACGTGGCCAATTGTGGGTCCGCAGTGGGGATTTCTGATGATGACATTGCGTCTGTGTTCTGCAAATTTGGAGAGCTTAAGGGAGTTTATGCAGCAGATGAGAGTGGGACACGTGTCATAGTAGCTTATGCTGAAGAGGGTTCTGCGCAAGCTGCCTTAAAGGCATTACATGGACGCCCATGTCCTGAACTTGGAGGTCGATCCTTGCATATCCGTTATTCTGTGCTTCAGCCAACAACACAGGTACTACCACCACTCATTTCACTAAATTGGTTCATGTTTATATTTAGGGCTGGATAATTTTACAGCTTTATTTGCATTATTACAGTTACATTCTACTTGATTGATTAGAGTATTATATTAGGATATGTTTGGAGAAGAAGGGACTCCTAAGAGAGAGGAAAAATAAGAAAAAAGTGAAATTGATTCTTCCATAAATTAAAATAAATTAGTTTATGCATACTGTTGTAATAACTACTTAAAATGTGTTACTTATTATGATTTTTAGTAGTTGACAATGCATGTCACTCCTTATTTTATTTATAATTCTTAAAACTTAATTTTGATAAACTGTTCGACTGAAGGTTTTTGGACGGTCAATCAATAAAAAATCATCTTAGAGATGACTTTTAAAGTAATTTACAAAATTCATTAATTTTTAGTTATATTGCAATCTATGATTGGTTGATAATGTAAAATTCTATGCACGCCCTGTGTATTCCAATTGAATTCTTATCATCATACATTGAAAATTGAGTATGTAGCAGATTATAGTACCTTCCCGTACTTCTCTGTACAGATCACACCCATAAGTGTCTTAAATTTGTTTAATAATAACTAGGTAAGGAAGGAGGAAGTGTACATTTCTAACAAGCAATGGTGGTTTGTGGAATTGTCCCTTATGCTAGTACTTATGAATTTACATGTCTGTTCAGGATCAAGCTAGTGACTTGGTTCCTGTATCTATCACAGCGTCAGATGTGAGCATTCCAGGCCTTTACCTAATGCATGACTTCATTAGTGCTAAAGAAGAAGAGGTTATGAATCTTTTCCTTCTGTATCAATGCTAACTTTTTAGCTTACCATGTTTGCATTTTTCTTGCATTCTTGTGTTTCAAATAATTTTTTACTTATGCTGGTGCTTCATATACAAATTTTGGCCTTTTCCATCTTCTCAGGAACTGCTTCAGGCTGTTGACTGCAGGCCTTGGAATAGTCTTGCAAAAAGAAGGGTTCAACACTATGGTTATGAGTTTCGTTATGACGTGAGTTTCAAGGATTATTTGGATTTTCTCATTAGCTGTTAGTTTATTTCTGTTGTGCGTATGTTAGTGGGGACCCAACCTTTTTTCCAGCCAAATAAATAATTACTTTATGAAATTGATGATCTTATTCCAAACCAGTTGGGAATGTGTTATTGTTATATATAACAAATAGGCTGCTGAGAATTGAGAGGATTGATTAATCTAGAATCTGCTTTCTACTTTATTTGGCTTTGCAGATCAGGAACGTTAATACAAGGCATTGCTTAGGTGGACTTCCGTCATTTGTTTCTCCAATACTGGAAAGAATTTCATCATGTCCAACTTTCAAGAATGTTAAAAACATAGTTCTGGACCAACTTACGGTATTCAGACTTGCTATTGTACACCAAGATTGTTTAATCCAATGATAAAATGCTCTGCTATTATTAGTTTATTTATGAGAGAAAATGAGTAATTGTATATTATTAATACTTGAACACCATCCGATGCTTTTATATGTAAAAATTGTTTATGATGTTCTAAGTTAATTGTTGCTGTGTAAACAGGTAAATGAGTACCCACCTGGAGTGGGCCTGTCCCCCCATGTAGACACTCACTCTGCATTTGAAGATTTAATTTTCAGCCTTTCATTATCAGGGCCCTGTATAATGGAGTTTAGGCGATATGAAAATGGTGATTGGCTTCCCAAAGTTGCCTCATGTGCTGTTGCAAAAATAGAAAATACAGAAGATCAATCAAATTTTTTAAGGAGAGCTATTTATCTTCCTCCTCGATCTTTGCTACTCTTGTCTGGAGAAGCACGTTATGCATGGCATCATTACATTCCACACCACAAGGTGTGATGTTTTGGAAATATTTATGCTTTGCCTCCTTTTACATGTTGAAAGAAATTGTTACATTTCAGAATCCTTTTTGTTATCATGGTCTGAAAGTGATTATTGTTGGTCATTTAAATGAAGACAAAACATAAAAACATATCTTAGTTAGAAGGCATGAGAGTGCAAAATCAACACAACTTTTTTTGGCCCATGAGCAAGCCAAAAGTTTTCCTTAAGTTTTCAGTATAAAATAAACAAAATATACCATCTTCCAAAAGATCCTTGTTTGAGAATATGTGTATTTAAGATATTAAGCTCATTATGCGTTAATTTTGTTACAAGACAATTTGTATTTCCGTATGCTGCTTTGCAGATTGAGCACTTCAGCTACGTAGCTAGATTTAAATAAAGAGCATATTAAATCCAAAACATGGTATTTTGTTGAACTTATAACCTTTTACTCAAATTAAGATGCCTGCTAAACTGTTAGTTCCATAAGTTTGCAGCTCTCTGTGTTTCGTAGTAGGGCAACTTATTGTCCTAGTTCGTTGCATTTTTTGTGTGTATATTATATTCTGTTGTTGGAAGAAAACTTGAAGATTGGTTCTTTACTTTAAGTGCATTTAGGTGTGTCTTGTTAATATATTTTTGCAACTAAATATATTTTGTCCCCCCACAGATAGATAAAGTTAATGGCAGAATCATTAGAAGGGCTTCAAGAAGGGTATCTTTTACATTTCGTAAGGTGAGAGGATGTCAAGGTCTTTTTGGTTTAGGTCTTCCTATAAACATCATATTACTATTAGTGATTCAGTATCTAGTACTTCAGCACAAGAGAAAAACAGATATCGGTAATGAAATTATTTAAGCAGCTGTCATGCCTCATGGAATTCTTTGGATGTTTGGGCTTTTGATATGCACATTTCAGCATTTTTATTTTGTTATTTTCTGTTTTAGTTAATATGATCAGTTGACATTGGTTATAATTTTCCTGTACAATATTCCTTTAATCCAATAATTATCAGGTTTGAAAAATGAAAACACTTTGAGAACTATTTCTATATCAACAGTTTAGTCTGTCTTGAACTAACTATCCTAGAGTAAAAAAAATAAAAAATAAAAAAATTGTTCTTAAAGCTTACACTATGTTTTACTTCCGTTTGTGCTTGAAGGTTATAGCTTACTCAATTCATAACCGCTTATCATTAATGAATTTCAAATTGTTAGAAGAATAGGGGTGATAAGAACTGAAATCTAAACCACTTGGTTATAGTTTTAGTATTACTCTGAGTAAGAGAAGAGAAGCATATGCTGAAAAACTATTGCAATTGTACCACCCTTACATAAAAATGTAATTAAATAGGAAGATATATTTTCCTAATTACTATGTGTAATGATGCAATAATCCAAGCTTTTACTTGCTAATATACATTTGACAGTGCAGAAATCTTAAGAAATGTCTGTGGCTGCAACCTTTTCTGTTGTAATAATAAATAACTAATTGTTTGTTCCAAGGTTTAGCTTTCCTGACTATATATTCTCATGTTAAAAACAACTATTTGTGTGTACCAGGTTAGAGCTGGTTTGTGCAATTGTGAATTTCCCCAGTATTGCGATTCCCAAAGATAAGGTTTCACTGAGGCTGCAATAAGTTTTACAGTGTTATGCAACAAGTAGCTCTCATTGAGAATTGGAACCAGTAAAACCCGAGGTGTGTTCTGCATTTGTTTGCTGTTCCTTGATATTATAGTACTTTCACACATGCCAGACGCCTCTTGGATTAAAAATATTTAAATGGATTTTTGTGGGCTAAGGATGGTTTTTATGCTTTATAGGTCACCAGATTTCAACAACCATAGCTTCGTTCAGTTATGTTCATCATCACTACAGCCCTAGCCTGTTACTAATGATGCGCATAACCTTCGCGAGACAGAACTCTGAAAATCTAGGCATGTGGCTTCAAATCCTGTTATCTTTCCTCTTGCCACTGGTTTCAACTTCCAAGACCCCAACATTTCCATTTCTACAAGATCGTCATTGGATTTTTTTCTCCTCTAATTGTGTGGAATTCTGCTTGAAATATATATATGCTATAACGACTAACTTGTGCAGTAGGGATAATGTGGGATATGTGGTTGAATGCATAGGATATGTACTTCTCTGATGCCCATAACCATCCATTTAAATATTCCAAACGAGTGTAATAGGAAGACAACGAGACTTGATCTAATTTTGCGGAGATAAATATCAATTACCATTTCATATCTTTTGTTTCGTAATGTTCCGGATATTCTACACACGAGTATTTGTGACATTATCTGTCGAGGATCCGGTTTATAACTTCTTTGCTATAAGATTCCATGTTCAATTTATATTAACTTTGACTTTGATTGAATTTATTTTTGCGAGCACTTGACATTTAACGCTCAGATGTCGCAGTATACTGACCAATTTAGTGTCACTCAGTGAATACATATATATAATATGTTTTACTAAAGTTATGGTAAATTCAATATCAAAGTCAAACAAATATCTGAACGTTGCTTTTCCTATGCAAGTTTCGCCCATGACTAGAAACGTGGCCTTCTGTAAAGCATTTGTTATCAGAGGATTTAATTGCTCATAATTCAAGCTGCGCACTCCCATTTATACTCAGACATTCAGTTCGGTAGCTGAACAGATTCTGAATCACCCCAAAACCAAACACATTTGGAATAATAAAGAAAAAATGTCTAGGCAAACTACAGATAGACTTATTTGCGTTTTATTATCCTAAGAAATTTCTTGACAAAATATTGACGTATATAATCACACTTTATAATTGCCAATTTTATGGGTTAGAAAGATTAGAAGTTGGAATGCCTTAAACTCTGGCATTACCAAGTTTGCAAAAAGCACTGATCTATAATATGATATACGGCGCTGCTTGAGGACTAGGCCACCTCTTGAAGGCTATGATTCTATGAATATTATATATAGATAACATTGTTACAAATGACATGCACTGCCATAAGGTCATTTACCCCCATGAAATGGTTAAAATCTATAATTTGCAGTCATTACAGTTCTGTCATCTCACCTGCAAGAATAGCTAGCTAAAATAAACATTAGATGGAAAATATTTGCTGAAAAGATAAATAATAGAACTTGATAACAGTTTTTGAAATTATGAAGCTCGCTTGAAAACACATTCAGTTTCATTAATATAGTTAAAGAAATTTACGTAATGCATAATTTATATCAAACTTGAAAATTTAAATATATTTTTAATTCCTTAAGAATAGACAAGCTTTGATATTGGTTCTCAAAAAATGTTTTTCATCGCTCAAAAATCTGAAATTATTTTTCTCCCTATTCACATGCAGTGCATGTTAACAATTTACATGTTTAACAAACGATCAAATAATTATCTCGGGTAATACCTATTATTACTGTCTTTTCCGATACCATAATAGCAATTGACACTTCCGTAACTCTTTCTAGACCCCCCAGATAAATATCATTTATCTATCTTAAAGTAAATGTCAAAAACTAAAAATAGTGATTTCTGGTTTTGAAGGGATTAGAAAAAAAAATAATTGACTTACATGGAAAAAGACCAAAAATACCTTAGCTTACAAGGATTACATTCAAAATTTAGAAGGACAAAAAACAGAAAAATATACGGAAACTATCAATATTGGTTCATTTATTTAGATTAAAAACCTACTTAAGTGAACTAAAAAAGGATTCTATCAGACTATATACGATACACTGAGAGTGAGAGGGGTAGTGGGCATTGCTAGACGAACAAGAGAAAAGAATAATTGGGACTATATTATCTTGAAAAATACCATGCTTCGTGCAAACAACCACGTAAAAAGAATACTTCTCGCATAGAACAGAGAAAATTCCAAGGGTCCTTACCATGCATGCATTTGACGAAGAAATCCAATTCAGACAAGCAAACATTTGCCTGCAGCAAAGATGGTTGCTGATAAACAAAGAATGAAAAGTGTCGATGATCAGGATCATGTCTCGGCTTTGCCATGTCAACTAATCTCTTGTACCCTTCTCTATCATAGCAAAGGAGTGCATTCTCGCCACCAGCCATCAACCCCCGATCCCAAGCTGAGTTTAACACCTGCGTAAACATAAAATATAATAAATAGATGAAAACATCCTTCCTTGGGTCCAATCGTCCATGTTGACCAAAATATGTTATGCAAACTACCTAAATAAGCAACACTCCTACCTAAACGTGTCATCAGAAGAATCATTCTTCCAAAGGTTAAGAACATAGGAAAACATTACCTGCCAACTCAGACCCTCTGGATCAATCAATGATTCATTAGGTTCCTGGCTGGAAAGATGAAACCCTAAGCAGACAAATTTCATGGTGACGGCATGTTTTCTTAGAACCTCAAACACAGGAGAGTACCCATCTTGATTTGTAGGGTTGTGATATCCTGCTGTCAACTCTGCTGCATGACTAGGAGTCTTGTACCACCAGTATACAGCAGGAACCTACATGATATAATTTCGTCAATTTGAAGAAAATGACATAGTTTCAGTTTATATACTTCTACTTTCTAAGGCGCGATATGATTTTTGAAGATGTAATGACTGCTTCCTAAGTTTAAATACATGTGGCACTAAACATCTTAAATAAAAAAACTGAAGAGAATAATTAAAACTTGGATTTTCCTTTTACATTATTGGATATTCGAATCTTCATTTCTGACCTCTTACATGCCCACCGAAAGAATTCTAACAAGCCTTTTTCATTGAATAAAATATGCATAAGAAACAAATTAACACTGGTAATTGTTCCATTTAGAGGCCAGACATAGTGAAACATTAAAAGGAATTGACAGAATTTGGTTTAATTCAAATAAATAAACACACTGCAGAATAGAATTACAACTTCCACGGACTTAAGTAATAACACTCTTGTAATTTATAAATGCTATTGCAAAAGTTTCACCCTCAGGCTATTTCGGTTTTTTGGGGTTAAGTATGGGGAAAATCTCGAGGAAGTTTTCTAGAAATATTAAATGTTGCACACAAAATTAAAGAAGGAAGTAAATTTTATAGAGTTTTCTCTCTTCTACAGATTAATTAAATTCTATCCCATGTGAAACTATGCTTAACGCTAATTTTTTCATTCTCTCTTGGTTTTATCCTTTAGTCTAATGTCATGCTGCTCTCAAATATCTTCATTATCCATTTGGATTTGTAGCAGAATGATACCTGAAAGATGATCACATTTGAGACTTGGATATAAATTCCATTCTTTGAAATCTGCAGTCAAATGTTAATTCTAAAATTGAGTTTCCTTTCGGATATTCATATTATCTTCTTTCCCAGTTTTCCTCACAATGTTTCACTCTGTTCCCCTTTGGCGTTTACTATTTCCATATCTTAACCTAAAATTTTATTTATGCAATCACATTATGTTTTATGGGTAAGGAGTTATATACCATTAACATTTATTCCATGAAAAGTCTCTGAAATTTAAAATGTGTAGTAAATGCAAATACAGTTCTAAAATGGGATACCAAGCTCAATCTAAATAATGCAAACCTTGATAATGCTGGCAGTAACAAACATCATCCAAATTTAGTCATTCGTTAGGACCTAGACAAAACTACTAGAGAAAAAAACTGCTATACCAGGAACACTACCTTGACAATTATTTTTGTCTCCTCGAAAGCAAGGGTTGCAAGAGACAAAACATTATCTGCATGGTCTATTAATGTCTGGGAGTACCAATGTAAGAAGAATCGTCCATAGTAGTTGTCATAATCACCTCGCTCACTAAAGAATCCAGTTTCATGCGGCAAAGAATTGTAATGTCCAGCATTATCAGGTCCTCTAGCCCAGAAAGAATGTCCACGTAATTTGGCTGCCCTCCGGAGACTATGTTGCAGGTATTTATCATAGCACTGCCCATAAAGATGAGACAGAAAACAGTACTACTTTAATATGATAGCACATACACGATTTATGGTACAGAACAATGCAACAATTTTGCAATTAGACCACGATGAGGTACCTGAAACTCACCGATACCAGGATACCGCCATCCCATTCTTTCTGAGAAAGAAGGATATTTCAGCTCTCCAGATGCTCCAAGTCCAACTTCAACGGCAGAAATCAGACCTTCTGCAAACAGGTCATCAAACTCTGTCCGAAAGCTTCTCATCATATCAAAATAGACCTGCATATTTTCAGAAAAGGCTAATCAGTAACAAACACAAGTAGATTTCAATTGAAGAATGCTCCAAAGAATAAAATCTATGACCACATCGAATTGCACAGATACTAGAAAGGCCTGGTGTTTTATTTTTTTAATAACGTGAAATATAAACTATACCAAAAATTAGTATGTAAATGTAACTAACATACATTTAATCATAATTAGAATATCAAATCGAATCTAGCAGTGGTGATAGAATTTTTCATACCTCAATTCCAGTTCTGCCTTTAAGAACTCGTTCTTTGTCAATCCCCCAAGAAAGGCATTCAGTATTCCTCCGTCCTTCACGATCTGTGAAGAATATATCCTGGTTGTCTTTTCCAATATCCAAAACCCATTGTGGGAGGGAAATCAATGCATCACTAGAATCATTCCCTCCACATTCATGAAATGCCATAACAACCTTCAGAATTTTAAATAAGAATCAAGAAAGGTTCTCCAACAACTTTAAAGATGGTTCCCAATTCCCATGAAAAAAATACACATCAAATTACAGAAATATCTGACACTATTTAAATGCTGTTTCAACCATCATGCTAGCGAGAGAAAGGTTTTATGAATTCCACTGAAGAAACTAAACTCTATTTTTTACACATTTCTATGAAGTAGTCGGTTCATCCATATCATCGATACAGTTTGTAAAACCTCGACTGATCAAGAAAGGAATGAATGGAAAAAGTTACATATCGCATCGACGAAGAATTCTAAATATATTTCATTCTTATAAAATCCAACTTAAATTTTGTTTGAATTTTTGCTCGTAAAAAAATATAAAAAATCAGTTGGGTTTAATCAATAAAGGGAAATACTACTACTTAAATCACCCACTAGCTACTGTCTAAATTTTCATATAAAAAGTAAATGTCATAGAGAGTTTGACAGCATCTGTTCATCCTGGAATACTCTGTTCCATATTATGTGGGTCATGTCTTTTACTAGTTTCAAGAGTTTAATAGGTGGGATATCTATCAAAAGCATGGTAGTTGAATCGGGATACATATTATGGTTCAGAAGGCCCATTTTTAGAACCATGAATCGTAAGATTCAAAATTAATAATAAAGATAACTCTAAGAGCAATTTAACATTAAAGACATAAATAATAAATACACATATATTAACATTCTGAAGTTAAAAACATGTAAGTTTCAAAATAATTTTTATTTTAATTTCTCACATATCATGATTAGAAAATATCTTTGTTTAAATATTAAAAGAATAATAATGAATCTAGATCTTTCTCTTTTTTCCCTATACTGTGATTAACAGAGATTAGAAAGTCCTATATGAATACATGGGCCCAACAGATAGCTTATGGCCCAAGTCAAAAATTGTATATCGGTGGTTTTTGTCTTGGATATAAAATATAAAAGTTCCTCATATATATACATGTATCCTGTCATCTCCCTTCTTGACCCACCATCAGCAAATGCAATGTAAGTGGAATGCCGTACATATGCAGTGCAGTGCAATTGGCCTGTTTCAAGGGCCATTTTTTGCGGCCACAGTATGTGATGGCCTTTGGATAGCAAGGTATTGTGACCCACAGCAGAAGACTCGCATGCCAGACACAATTCATTTGCAATTTGAACAATTCATATATGCTATTAAGACAAAAATTTGGTACAACTCACATACTGTCAAGTCGTATCATGAATTATATAATACTTATAACCATGATCAAAAGTCCAAACTAGAAAATGCTGTGAAAGAAAATAAATGACTTAGACCAATTACAGAAACCCCAGACATGCACCACATACCACAAAGCAAATGTGTTGGGTAATTCTTCTTTTTCAAATGCATTATGCATGTAGAAGATTATGTGAGCAATTAAAATAGTACCTGTAACTTAAGTTTGAATTTTCTAACAAAGTTAAAAAGCTCCCTATAACCAGACCACACATATTTCTGTGAGCTCCAGCCTTCAACAATGCCCCACCAACAATCCACAACAACACCATCTACATTTAAAGACTTGATATGGATTAGCTCCTGCCTAATGCCGTCAGGATCAATCAATTGGCAAAATTTGTTAATAATACCAGCCTGCAATAAAAAGACCAAATTTTGAAACCTTATAATCAAATACAAGGAAAACAAAGTACTAAAATGGAGACAAAAATGAAAGTTGTAAAATTATAATTTGTTTTCTAGAACTGACAAATTACACAAGATCAAAGCTAGTTATCAGCAAGTAGCAAATGGAGGACACTTACTGGAAGCTTTACATAAACAGGAACATATGGTGTGCCAGTAAAATCATTTTCATGCACCCCAGAATGAATATCTTGCATAAGCTGCATCAACAAATTACACTATCAGCTAGTCCTGGATCACATTTGCTCATATATAAGGCTCAATATAATGGCAATTGATGCAAGTTAAAAGCACTAAATACAGAGAATGATTTAGTTTCAATCTAAAAACTATATGGCATGTCAGGAACCATAACAAAGCCATTGAGGGAGTGGCATTTGCAAGATTAGTATCAGTGCAGTAAATTCAGGTGCAATATTTGTTTCCTATATTGTTCTATATCAGCATTGTCAATGTCAATGTCAATTTTTGCTTATAAAGATTTATAGTGAATTTTACTTATCTTGATAGTCAGGTTGTCCCTGATGGTTATGAGCACCTCACCATTATATCAAGCAAATATACTCTCAAATCAAGGAGAGAAAATTCTAAATATTAAGTGTATTTGTTAACACTCTCCATTACTTCTTTCATTTCTGAAAACTGCAAACTGTAACCGAATAAATCATTTTGTGACTTGGTTCCAAAAGGAATAGAGGTGTTTCAAATCGGTGAATGTTGATAAAAATGAAAATGGAACAAACTAATGATAAATAATTTATTGAGAAGAATAGAAACCTTGTGGTTTCAAATACTGTTCCACAACCATCTTAAATTAAAGTTAAACCCATCACTCAAGTCCAAAATAAAAACATACGAAATAATCATTATGCAATTGGTGTCCAAATCTTGCCCCTCAAAAATATTAGCCATAAGAATGTCAAATTTACAATCGTTATCAATGGTATATCACGAAAACTCAATAGTGTAAATATAGAATCACATAAATTATAATCATTATATTTAGTTAAGTGCTTAGATTTCAGATCACTGCAAACAGGGAAAACAGCAAGAGAAATTAAAATTATAGCTTGTGTAAATCAGAATCAGCATCAAATACGTATGCATCCTCTAGAATTAGCCATCAAAATTACCTGATCAGCCTCCAAGCAGTCAACAGTATTGATGGGGCTCGCATTTGTATACTTCTCACTCTTTGAGTCCCTTTCTGCAATTACAACAGAATCAATGGACGCAGGCGACAAGCATTCATCAATTCTAAGCACAGATGTCTGATTCTCAATAGTTTCCTTAACAGAACAATTCCTCAAAGAACCACCAGAGAGTTGACTTTCAACTGACCTAGCCGCAAATGACCCCTGCATTAGAACACATTACATTACACAAAAGGGGAAAAAACTTAAAATTAGCAACAAACAAATCATCTCCCAGCCAAACATTTCGTTTCATTTTCTTATTTTACATCCCAGCTTTAATAGGCATGCACTCTCAGCATAAAAGTTTTTACTGTCAACCAAATATAAATTATACTTTGGATGATTCTTAGAATAGTTATTCTAAACTCAACAACCTAGATATGGCAGCTTGTAATTAAATGACAATGTAAATTTTACAGTGTCGGCATGAAATATTTATTCTCTCGTTTTTTCTTTCTTACAAGCAACTAACTAAATTCAATCACATTGTCACAGTAGCTCACATCTCAACTTCCAAACCATCGACAAATTGGAGTATTCAATAATAAGCAGCCACAATCATCAGTTAATTAAAGCTCAAACGTGAAAGTTTCGGAGATTTAAAAGGAACCATGTGAGAGGGAGGGGGGCACTGGCGGTAGGTGGTGCCGTCGGCGTCGACAACCCAACCAGCCTCACGTGCCAGCGCGGCGAGTACGTCGTTCATGTCGGCACGTGCAGGCAGAGGAAAATTGCCGTACTGGCGGAGGCCGGCGAGCATGCGGCTGGTGATGGCTCGGCGGTGTCGCTCGCGGAGCTTGGTGCGCTCCTTCTCCTTCTCTCTCTCCTTCTTTCCCTTGGCGGGGGAATTGGTGGTGGCCGCCGCCGCCGCCGCCGCCGCGAAACCCCGGGGACGGCGAGGGTGAGGGTGGGGTTGGGGGTGAGAGTTTGGGTGAGCTAAGTAATCGGAGCTGTGGTCGCTCTGAGGGTCGAGATCTTGCGTCGAAGCGTCGTCGTTTATGCTCTTCATCTTCAGAATTCAGTGTTGACGCTTCCACCTTCTTCACTCTTCTTCTGACTATTCAGTGACATGAAGTGGCCCGACGGAAACCACTCCACCTGCTACTTGGGCCTTGATTTCTCAATCCCTCTGTCACTAAGAACAAAATGTTTTTAAATATTTGGAATTCTTGTACTTTTTTATGGTTCGTATCATATAACAAACCACATGTATTCTCGTTCAAACTTAACACACTAAAATCCTATGACATGTTTGTTGTATAAATATGCATCCTTTTTTATTATTATTATTACAACACATGCACCCTATACTACTATTATCAATAATGTACATGCATATTAAAATTTGTTGAGATAAAAAAAGTGATACATAAATTAAAAAATGTATCTTATTAAGGCTACTTAGACCCATATAAATATACAAAATCAATATACTAATCCAATACTATTAATTGAGAATATAAACCTTTGCATTTGCGAAGCATGGGAATTGTAGCAATTTGTAGTAAAATAATCTCTTATGTTTCGTCATAAAGAACTTCATTATAGTCTAAAAAATAATATAAACGTATTATAAACACTTCATGTGTATATTTTTTTATTATTGGTTTGGATGAGTAGAAAGATAAGATAGAGGACTCATGATGAATTATTTATGGGTCAAATAATCGATTATAGGGTTTGATTTATTTTATAGAAAAAAATAACAAAATAATATTATTAATATTAAATCAATAATATATATATATATATATATATATATAATATTATAATAAAAATATTTTATCATCACTTCCCTTTAATCAAATCATCTTTATCTCTTACTTATTTCTTCTCTCCCTCTCTCTTGTTTATTCGATTTCTTGTTATACTTTCGATCTTTTCTTTTACAAATAGTGTTTTGAGTCTTTTGCATGGAAAAAGGTAATCGAAAGAGGAGACTCCATTAAATATGAACAACCAAATTTTTTTTAGACTTAGTTTATCAACAATTTAGTAAATATTATGTAATAATAACATAATTTAAAATAATCTCCCTTAAAATGTCAAATTTTAAAAAGAAATACACACTAAAATTTAACTCATAAAAGAGAGATAATACTTTTTCTCTTGGGTGTATACTGATTGGTATAAAAAAATAATGATAACGTTGTTTTCTCTTGGGTGTACACTTTTTACCCTTGGAATATTAAATAACTTCATTGTCGGCAAGAAATATAAGTTAAATATTTATTTAAATTTCGACTAAAATATATTGCGTCAGATAATTAAAAAATAGTTTACATTAATTAATAAAAGTTAGTTAAAACTATTTTGTGAAAGAAAATGGCATAAGGATTCATGTGAAAATTTTGTTAAAGATACTTTAAAAAGGAAAGAATAAACATAAAAATAAAATTAATATTTTCATAAGTAAGATCGGAGAAAGGGAGAATTATATTACTTATCCTCCGTCTGAACCAATTTAAAAGAAAACTCAAACTCAACCATATACAAAAGATATATACTAATATATTACTTTATATAACTATATATATTACCTACGGTTTCTAGGTTATATCTAATAATGATAATGATAGTTTTGCTCATAATTACCCCCTAGCTAAAAATCAGAACATAATTTTATTGAAAATCAACACATTTAATTCATTAATAATTTCATGTTGGATTGAATAGGAGTAGTAATAATAATAGTAATTATTATTATTATTATTATTATAATATAATAATAATAATAGCAGTAGTAATCTTGCAAGTGATATAACAAGGTTGAGGACAGAGCTGGCACTGAAACATGGAAAATGTACAAGGTTACTGCAATAATATACCATGATATAAAATTATAAAAATATTAAGCTAATATAAAAAAAAATTGACAGATCAATGAAGATAAGTGAGTGATCCAAAACTCTAGTTAATGACGATGCAACCACCCTGCGTCATGACCATGCATGGGGAGAACAGGAACAGAACAATTGAAAGCACACGAGGCAGACCAAATTTGTACAACAAATAAGCGAAGATGGTGGTCTTTCAGGTCTGTCAGGAGACAACTACCATTTGTCTACCTCAATTTACACGGCAATTCAAATGCTTCTTTCCCTTTTTCCTCTGAAAAGTGAAAAGGGGTATCATCACACGCATGCACCACTGGTTATTGTTTTGAAGCCCACTTGGTTGACTGGTCTAGAGAGAAAGAGTATGATTCAGTCAAAGATGCTGCCCCAATCTGCAGTTTCATGGATGACCAAAAGCGCTCATTTGACTGATGCTTTTTTCCAAATTGTGTGTTTAACAATAAGTGGGGGCAAAACAAAAGGATGTCGGATTACATCATAAGAGAACCTTTTTCTCAAACATGTTGGAAATTTTTTCCATTAAACAATACCACAACCCACCTTTTTGGCCATTTGCTTCACTTGGTGATAAAGGGTAGAGAGCTAGTAGGTCACTCTATTTCTACCATGGTTTGATTTGTTTATTCAGAAATTGTAGTAAATAATCATTGACAACAATGAGAATGTTTCTTCTGATGGAGTCACATCAGCTTATGTGCAATGATGAAAAGGAGCCATGAGTATCTCAGGAGATGTTGATTAACAATTGGCCACCTTAGTTCTCCCTTGGCAGTGAATCAGATACACAGATATCCCCTCGACATAGCGGGCACACCCTGTGTTTGATATAATAAAAGTTAAAGAGATACACATTTCCAAGCATCTTTAGCACATGAGTTGCATGTAAAGATAGTAACATAATGATCATATGAATAGAGGACAACATGGTACATCAGGACATATATAGCTCAATTTTAAGATGCAAAGGAATTCCATCAATTATTTTAGCAGGGTCCAATGAACTGCCAAGGATTAAAAACAGTAGAAATCCATAACATCATGATCTCAGAAGGGCATCCAAATCTTCCATTATCCATCACAGAATATCATGGTGGTTGGACCACAAGTTGAATAGGTTGAAGAAAAGATGGTAAAAGCTCATATATCGCACAGCATTTTGTCAGTTGTGTCAATCACGAAAGTTTAGCATCATATAGTTTTGCAGTTTTACCTGCTTTGTTTTACAGTTTACTCAGTAGAGTGCGTTTAGTTTAAAAAATAGATGTACAACTCACTCCTCTACGTTCTTTATGTGCCCTTCTAGATTGATTCCACCGCAGTTCCATGAATACATAGATGTAGCAATAGACAATTTGACATAAATTTTATGTTTTTATTCCTAATAGTCCTAAAATAAACCAAAAGGACGCCCCAATTCCCATATCCACATACCTGTGAATCTCCTTCAGCCACTTGTCTATACATGTTGTATGAAATTCATGATGACAAGGCAGAACTCTCATGCTGTCTCCATCCTCGTACTCCACAAGGCATATATAACATCTGCAAAAGTAAAGGCCAAAAGAAAAAGGAAAAATGTTAGCATAAGGGAAATGCTAAACAAGTTTTTACTTAGATAGTGATAGATAGGTTTAAAATAAAATGCACATCAGCATGCTGACTAAAACAAGTAAAAGTGGGGGTTAAGGTCACATGCAACGACAAGCAAAAAAAAAAAAAAAAAAGACAGTCATGAATAGATAAAGCTAAATATGCAGCAAGTGACAACAATAACTGGTTATGGAGGTGTGAGGTACAGTTTCACAGTATCTGGTATCAGTTAACATTTTCATGCCATCACATCATGCAAACATTACAACATCCAAAATTGCATACTAAAATGAATCAAGTGTGATCTCATAAGACATGACTGATTAGTAATTGTTATTGTTCACTCTCCTTTTTAATCTGTTATGAATAGTTGCATACGGTCTACATTTTGTGAGACATATAACACAACATAGATGTAAGAGGGAACGTATACTAAATAAATATAAATGAAAGTGGACAGGAAAAAGAAAAATCCAAAGGCATTTAAGAAAATGAACACTGGGGGGAGGGTAAGCTCGAACACTTACTGTACAGGTTCTTCTTGATGTTTGTGCAACTTTGTGTATAATTTGACAGGCAAGGATTCCACAACTTCGTTAGGTGCAGGAACAGAACCGATAGATGACACAGAAGGGCGAGAAGATAAAACCACAGATTGCTGGTGAATTTCATCCAGAACCTAATTAAAATATGTTAAAATATTCAACCTGTATAAATATATAGAATGAATGGCCACCAGAACAGATAACACAGGACCTTAAACTTACCTCAAATAAGGCTTCAGCTAGCATAACAATTCTTGATATGCTAGCTCTAGCATTGGTATCATCATTTGAATTGGTATCACGACTATTGTTTCTGCATGCACAACGACCGTTTCTATGTTGACCAGATAAGATACATGATCTGTCATGTCCAGAAAGATTTTCAAACCGGCTTCCCAAACGCTGAAGAGCACGGACCTATACCATTCAAAATTTGCACCATTAAAAATGAATAAACTCCAGGGATGAAGAAAGAGAACATGCACAGATGTTTCCAGAGAAAAAACTACTAGTCTAAAAGGTTTTTCATTTTTGTTTCTTTCCAGATGCGGGAATTTTTTTTTATTTTGGTAGCATATTATCAGAGCATCAGTTAGTTGTTAACAAAAAATTCATCAAATCCACAAACCTGGGACCGTATTCTTCTTCTCCGTTCCAGGAAATTGGACCTATGTTCCAGTAGATCCTGATACCTAGTTTCTCTAGAACGTGAAGTCTCAACATCAAAGTCTTGGATGCCAAACAAGGAGCTAGGTGTACTGGGTAGGGGATATCTAGGTGTAGAAGAATTTGAAGCATTACGACCACTTGGTGACACTCTTGTGTCTCTGTCCCCTACTCGTCTTCCATTGTCTTGACCAGCATCTCTTACTTCTCTCTCTCGTTGCATAGGGCAAAAGGTGAAGTCTGACAATGTTGATCTGCGGAGAACTCTGTCACGGAGCCTTCCAACACTTAAAGTTCTGCTAAAACGAACATTACGCTCAACAGGTTCTCGAGCTCCATTTCGTCTATCAGTATGTCTAGTTTCAATATTTTCTGTATCAGTATGTATTCTTGGAGAAAACATGTTGACATCAGGCCCTTCTCTTGTACCATTTCTATCTCTAACCACATCCTGAACAGAAGAAAGTGGGCGATTGCTAATCAAATTACCAGGCGAAACCAATGCCGGGGCATTGGGTCGTAAATTATTAGAAGCTTCTTCACGATGACACTGTAAATCACTACGGCGTTGAGTTTCATTTCTATTCATCAAGCTGCCAGGAGGCCCTCGATGAAGACTAAGCTCATCTTCATCATTAAAGATAGAGAGACTCGTTGAAGAAACTGGGCAAGGCCTAGACGACCCCAGACTTGTGGTTCTGCTAAGTCTGAAGCTTATATTACCAGGAACAAGGCTAAAGCGAGACAGGAACCGACTTGAAGGGTTCAAGGACTGATTTGAAGAAGAATGTGCAGAGCTGCTACCGGTTCTGGATGCAGTGTGGCCCCACTCTTCAAGGTCAATGTTAGAAGGCACTTCATCAGATTTATTCGATTTCACCTTTCTAAAAGACTCTGTCTTCCCTTCATCTGAGTCTATTCCATTGCCACTGGTGTATGTCGCATCATCTCCATTTACTTTATGTTGATCACAAACCTAAGGCATATGTTTCAAACTACAGTTAGGCAGTTAGTGACAAAAAACCTTGACCAATTCCAAAACTGTTTCGATTCATGACAGTGATACAAGAAAACAAATATATGAGAACAAATGGTGAAGAGAAACTATTCCATTATATTATTTTCTAAAAAACCTTACAGGCATGTCATTATCTAAAAACAACATAAGCCCCGTTAGGACAATGAGGCTAACAATAAGACAGAGGCATAGGTGTTAAGAACGTCCTAACACACCACCAACTAAAATTTTAAAAATTTGCAAGTTGTAACAGAATCTCAATGCATTATAATTGTTTTTGGACGAACTTGATGTAATCCCTGGCAGGGAATCCATTTAAGGAACTGACATCTCTCAATACATGTTCTCCCAACATATGATCTTACTGTCAAATTTCTTCTTGAAACTAGTTTACATTAAAGCGAAGCTAATCAACCAATGTATAAGCACACTTCAAGATTTGAGGTAAAGGATGTTTTCTTATTGTATAAAATACTATTGCATCTTTCAAGAAGCTTATAAAATTAAACCGTCTCTTCCATTAAGAATCCATTTATTAGGAGTCTCACCAGTAAATTACGAAAACCAATAGCTTTCAAATACATTTAAAAGTAACACGGAATAAATGATTTTTTTTGTTTTAAAAAAAGTAGGCTTAATGAAAATTTTGGAAATAATTATCCTTTAAATTTAAATCTAATTGACGTAACATCGAAAGGGATGTGAAAAAGTTTGAAAAACCAAGGAAGTTAACGTTACCTGGTCATCACTATCAATGTCATGAGATCCAGACGACGTTCCCAGACAATAAGACGGGAAACCTCTGTGCCCCTTAGATCGACCCTTCCTGAAACTCCCCGAAGAAGACGATGATGACGTGGCTTTGCTGCCACTGGACCCCATCTCAACAACCAAAAACTCTGGAAACGAATGCTTTCGGGAGTACCCAATGGAGCAAACGGCAAGACCCAGAAATCAAAATGCAGTTTTCTTGAGATCCCGGGTGGTTCAGATCTACGGAGATGGGGAAGTAAAGTGGGATTTTTGCGGGATGTTGTGGTGCATTGGATTGGAGTGACGGAGTTTTGAATGTGAATGTGTGAATAAGAAGAGAGAAGAGAAGAGGGTAAAGAGGGAAAAGATAGAGTGTGGTGGTGATGGGAGTAGCTGAGGGAATGAGACAAAGCAACTCGCAGGGAAACGGAAAAGGAGGCTTTTTTTTTTTAAGAAAAGCGAGGAGAACATAAAATAAAGTTGTAGCTGTGTCTGCACTTTAATTCAATTCAATGTAGTTGAGTTTTTACTTTGGGTTTTACGTGGAGTTTAAAAAATTCAAGAGCTTTTTTCAAACGATGTAATTTTGAAATAAAAAAAATTATAAATTTAAGAAATGCTGTAGATATAAAAAAAAACATTTAATTTGTGTGTGCCCCCACGATTCTGGGGATTAAAATATAGGTGTCTGTGGTGTACGGCGAATGCAGCGTGTCTTTCAATCGCATTCAATCTCACAAATCAGGTGGAGCTGCCACCAACAAAACCTTTTTCTTTTTTCTTTCTTTCATTTTACCTTATTTCAATGCTCAATTTCCCACCCACGCCACGTCCGCTGTTTTCGTCAGAAAAACAACACACACAAGTGGTAACGGTAACTAACTTAACTCCCATTAAAACAACAAATGAAAATGTTAAATCTATTTGTTGTAATAAAAAAAGATATCAGAATTTGAGTATAAAATTTAAAAAACTATAATTTGAGAACTGGTATAATTTACTTTTAATTTTTTATGCTGGTGAGGTTGGAAAAATATTATTTATAATAAATAAATTATTAATTTAACCTACTCTCTATTCCTATTATTATTAGTTATTAATGTGTTACAGAACCAGATATATCCTTCAAATGTTTCCTTCCTATTCCACCTAAAAAAACGTGTGATGTCCAACATAAAATAAATAAAAGGTCTGAAAAAGTTTTTTTTTTTTTAAAGACTACTGTTAATTGGTTTAAAATCTATAAGTAAAGGATTTTTTCTATTTTTATAAACAAAACTCTTTTTAAAATGCTTCGGAATACTCTAATATCGTACCAGTAAACTTACCACAGTGAGTTAGTTAATTACAAATACACATTTCATTCTCTTGTAAACCATTTTATTATATTTTTCTTTGGATTTTCAATTATATCACATATTATATGCATAATGGAATGGCTGTTTTAATATTATTTTTATGATTAATTTTAAATTAATGAATAACTTTTTGTAATGTTTTTATAATTATATCCATTCATGAGATTTATGAAGTAAAGTTTTTATCAATAGATGGTATAGTAAGATTGTTTTTTTACATGGTAATCGAAACCCACCATAAAGGATTAACATATGCTGTTAAAAGCTCTAATATTGATTATGAATTTTAAAGACAGAAGATTTAAACAAAAAAATGAAATTGATTAAAGATTATATTACTAGTTTGAATTAATAAGAAAACTATTGAACTATTAATTTGTAGAAAATTTTATATATGTTTCAAATTTATAATTTAGATTAAAAAAAGTCTAACTTAGAAAATTTTAAATCTCAATTATAAATTACTTATAAGCTTAGGTACATATTATATTTGTTAATATACACCTTTATTTGAAAATTATGAAATAACTCACTAATGTACTGTTTAAATTGACATTTTTTGTGGTTTTCCAAGCAGGGTGATTTTTTAGTGTCCCACCAAATGCAGATGGTAACAACATCAAGGCACATAAACGTAAAGTCCAAATCAATCCAAAATGATGGATTAGATAATACACTGAGATGGTCTACAGCAATTATTTAATAATAATTTTCAAATTATTCAATAATAAACTAATTCATTTAACCCTTCATTTTCTTTGTTGTTTCCCTTGAAGGATTTTGTTTTTTGTGTCACACCATATTCCAATAGTAATGTCAAAGCACAGATTCCTAAACTCCAAATATGTGGAGTGTGATGAATTAGATACTTTAGTAAGAAGACGTGTTCCATCACTTGAGACACAGAAATTATTCATTGATGTTGCTAGCAATGAATAAATAGTTGGAACAGTTTTACTAAAGAAATTATACTAGAATTCTTAAAAACATGTTCAAATCAGTATATTTATTATGATTAATTATACAGTAAATTAATATTTTGTTCCTCTAATTTATTTTCTATTTTTGTAACATTACATTAACATAAATAAACTATAACTATTCAACTAATTATGGTTTTAGTTAAAGTATAATAATAAAATTTCACTTTTAAAATATAATGTCAAAGCCCATGCATACAAAGAAATAAGCAATGTCAAATTTTGTTGGATAATCCTATATGAAAAATGTTAACATAGGGAGTAGGTGATGAAACAAACATGGGCATTGAAGAAGATGATAACCAAATCAGAAAGCAACAAATAGCAACTACCCACTAAAATACATTAGAAGGAGTCCCCAAATAGATAAGTCCAAGATCCTAAGTAGTTTTTGACTACTACCCAACTAATGCAAGTGCATCTCTTTGGAGGGATCTTCCTTAAAATTAGGCATACAACGAGTGGCCATAGCTCTTATAAGATAGAGATTCATTAGATTCATTAATTTTCCTCGACATCTTCTCGATCAAGATATCAACCACCAATTCCAACAACAGAGATATGGTTAAAAGATGAGGAATCAAGCAAAAGTACTCTATTTTTGAGTTTGAAGTCTCTAATATACTCATTGGATGGAAAAGTTATTCTTTTTAGTGATTGTACAATTGATTAAAAAAAACACAAAGCCAGCAATTTTCAGTATTAAAAACCAGCACAACTGCCAGAAAAGAATAAATTGAAACTCGAAAAAGAGACAAAGGATTATAATGAGAAAACGTAAATATAGAACTAAAGTAAAAATTAATAAAATTGAAAGGACAAATCACTAATTCAAATTTTATTGGACCAGAGTTATATGTTGTGTAAACAGATCACCTTTTTAAGCAGCAACCAAAATTCAAATGTTTGACTGATCGAAAATTTGAATATAAAAAGTACTAAAAAACTTGGTGTTTCAGCAATGTCAGTGATGAATGGATACCATAATAGTGGATCTGGGTACACAACTTATGTGTGTTTATGACCCCTTAGTGGCCAGTGGAGCTCTCGTCTTAAAGCCTCATAAAAAATCGAACCAAGATGATGTCACCTGAAGAGATATGAAAATGAAATGGTCATGATCTTTTTACAAGTTGAGCCTTCAAAATTATAACGATCTAATATTACAGAAAGAACCAAACAAAAAAAGTGTCCAGTAGATGCTATGTTATTACATGTTATGGAAAGATCTTCCACTGAAAATATTTTCATGTTTGATGGTAGAAACTGCTAAGTTAACTCATCAGCAACTTCAATAACTCATAATGCTGAGACAATGGAACTTCACACATGTTGAACTAATATATCAGTATGCAAAGAGAGAAAAACAAATGAATTGCATGATCAGTAACAATTTTTTTTTTCATTAATGTCCGGTTTAAAACTATATTAAAAGCAAGAATAGAAAATATTTTATTGTAAAAATAAAAAATAATATGAAAGTATTATGTACTATTATTATTTTTATTATTAATTATTATTATAAAAATCAAACTGAAAAAAAATGTTAAAAACTATAACTGATTATCAATTACATTACTGAAAATAGAGATATTATACTTGAAATGAAAGCACATAATCGTCAATATGATTGATTATTTTGCATTTTATATTAACTTTTCACGTTTTTTTTTTCTGGAGAAATTTATTTAATTCACATTGATTTTTGAATTTTCATCTCCTTTCTTCTTTAGAAAACCACCTTTCTTCTCTCATATCACTTTTTTCTTCTCTCACCATCTTTTACCTTAAACAAATACTCTCTCTTTCACTTTAAACAAACATGCCTAAATTATAGATGGCACAGAAAAAGAAGTCAAACAGAAACACCAGAACATCCCCTTCACCAAAAATAAAGCAGCAAATAATTATATAGGCCCAAGCAATTCCAGCTAAATTCAAGCTTACTCTGACTGAATCCAATTATGAAGCTCTGTGTCTGGAATTGATTGCAGTCTGTACAAAGCCAGAAAGTGATTCAATCCAATGGAATTGGCTTTATTTCTGCTTCCTCTGCACAGCCAGCACCCGATCGATCAATCCATTATTTCTAAACAACAAAAATAAAAACCCAAAATACAAAAGCAGTTCCTCAACATTTGAAAAATCCCAAAAAAAAATATTACTAAATTTCAACCACTGATTTTCAAACAAAACTTGATAAACTCAAAGGCATAACAAACACATATATTCCAGTAATTTCATTCAAGTAAAAAATTGTTACAAATGTTACAACAAACTGGGGGATCATACAATAGCGACATGACCCAAAACAGCTTCTCCATAACAGCTTTACTGTGATAGAGTCATAGACCCTGTGATACTAACAAGGATTGTGGTCCCATGAAATGAATTGTGATATTAGCTACTGAACAAATATGAGAAGCAAGAGGATTCTATCACTATCAGCTTTGGAAACTACCATAAACATGTCACTCAACAATACAACAAAATTCACATCGGTCAAAAGTTCACAACCATAAATCATGAATTCATAACTAACCCTTCTTACATTGAAGACAGTGGAAGAGATGGTCCAGCCGTGTCAGATTTAATCAGCATAGCAAATCAGCTTTTATAGGATGATCTATAAGAGATGCAAGGACCATATAAATTTCACCCCTCTGCAAAATTTATGAACAAAAAAGCTTTATACATTTACGTTTACCAGAAGAACCAACGTTAGAAGACCACCGATCCCTCGATTAATGCACACAAGCTCGATCCATTGTGCCTACAAACGGAATAAAAAAAAATGAAACATTAAGAAAACAAAGTTCGAGTTTCAACATCATAGTTCATGATGTTAAGGAGCATAATATAATAATAATAAAAAGGAAATGCTCTCTGCGGCGAAAAATTGTTCTCATTGACGAATCGTAATCGACAAATAGATAAATAATATATTTGTACGTGTATATATATACCATGTAGGACATGGTGCGGATGATTTATGTGAACATGCGAGTTTTAAATGCAAATCATCAAAATTCAGAGATAGATGTGTTTGTACTTTGATCCCCAGTGAGGTGAAATTGTAATTGTAACAGATTAAACGACATGATTGAAGAAGGTAAACGGCAGGACAGGTTACAAAGCTAACGCCTTCTAAAACGATACGATTCCGGCCAAGGTGAGTTTCGCGGCGGCGATTGATGACAACGGCGATTAGAGCTTCGAGAGATGAGAATTGAGAAAAGACAATTGCAATTGCTCAAAGCGCGTAATGTTTGCGACGAATTGATTTGTGAAAATATATTACTATATTAATGAAAGAAGATAAGATATTTCAATAACATACTGTTTAATAATATTTTTGTTAATATCACTATTTATGATTGAAACAATTTGCATTGTCGTCTCGTCTATTTCGTTTTTTCCCCGTGTCTTGTTCTCACCCTTGGAATAGAATTAGGTTATATTTGTCCAAAATTGGAAACTACTTTTGGGAATTTCAATTTACATATCTGAGCACAAAAAGAAGAAATTGTTGCTTTGCAATAAAAAATAAAAATTGTTGCTTTACTATCAACGTAAGTAGAGTAGAAAGTGTGGTTCGTAGCAGAATAATACTGCAAGCAAGCTTGCGCACCTTTTTTGTTAGTCTCGGGAAATTGCGCTTTCTGGCTGCTGATGCATTTGTTGTTCCTTTCGTGGTCACATTTTTCTAAGATTCACACAACATATAAAGCTCTTACACATCGTGTAACAGAAGCATAGAAAGAATAAACTAGTTCTAGTTTTTATTAAGAATAAGTGACGTTAAACAATGGCGGAGGCACACCCAGCACACAAGTACAGTGCAGTGGCGGCATTTCCTTATTTTGATGGTCTTAGAATTGGAAACATGATTTTCTTATTCAATCAGATGTTGCTAATCAATAACTAATGATTTTGGTTTTATAAGAATGGTAGAAATAAATTTGTGCTAAATTTTGATGCAATGAATGTATCTATACTCCTGGGTGGTCGTCTTGTGGTTCGAAAACGCGGTTGTGACAAGTGGGGTTGCAAGGGTATGGGCAATCTATCTGATGGAAAGCCATTCTTTCATAAAACCAGTCTGCTACAGCCTTTGCAATTGTCTGCAGAGTGTTATGCAGACAAGTCAGCTATTTGTTCAGGTTGATAGGATATGGAGGAAAGACAATAACAAAGCATAAGCCACAGAATAACTCATTATATGTTATATAGGTTTCAATATATTTTTAATCTATACAAATATACTAGTTTTTTCTTTTAGTGATTTTTTATTTATTTATGTTATAATGTCCAAACTTTCTAGGTTATTTTTCTTCCCATAAATCTCCATTACAAAAAGGTTTATGTGGCTTCATCAGGCTAGACACCCTAATGGAATCAGCAAACATTTTTGTAACCAAGACTGAGAAGAAAGACAAAAAAGCGAAAGGTTTGGACATCACAGATCATAAATAAAAATTAAAGAAACTAAAAGTAAAAAATGGTATGTTTATAGAGAGATGAGAAAGATTTATAAGTATTTTATATTATCTAAAGAGAGGGGGCTAAGAAAGGCAGCTTCTTACTGTCTTTTTCAGCTCTGGGGAGTCACTTCTCAACCATGTCTCCTGCATTTCAGTTTGGCAGTGGGCATAGCAAGAGTCTATAAACATTCCTTTAGATGAAGAGTTGCCTAGCACAGTCAACGCCCTTAAGAATTCTGTCCTGAAGCCTGAAAATCAACCCCATGCATGAAAGTGAGGTCATTGAGCGCTGTGATAACTTGAAATCAGGAATTTCATTGGCACTTAAAAGCTTTTACCAAAGTTCAGATATGACAACATATGATATTGTGATCTCAGTAAGTTGTTTTTCTCAAGTCAATATTTTAACGGCTATAAAGTATAAACACTTGTTGACAGAGCCTTGATAAACAACAGACAGCATTCTAAGGGTGATTCTACAAAATAAAATTTCTGAGTTTGGATATTGCCATGATTCCATGAGACGCAAATAATTAATCCAAGAATATTCACCTTGCATTAGATCGAGTTGATCAGGTGAGCAGTTGTTTATATCAAGCTTACAGCTATGCCAATGGCCTTCAGGATCAGCAACACCCGGTGCCAAAATGTTCTTAATCTGAGTCAAAACAACATCCTGAGGATCAGGGAAAGGACTGGAGAGATCTCTCCAGTTATTAAGAGCTAGTAGCAAAATATCAAATGATAGAAATCTCAAGAAGAGTACGCAGAATAATCTTGGTTCAACGGTTGATACTATCAAAGTTGATTTTGCATAAGAAACCACAAGTTTTTAGACAGATCAATATCGCTTTATCTTGATAGTGATGTATCTTGACAAACAGAATTATCTAACCTGCCATGAGTCGTATGCGGCGTTTACAAAGAAGATTGGCGTAGTGATATGTGACACCAAATATTGTGGAAAAAAGCACTACAAGATTGTTCAGAAATCAAAGAATTAGTAACATCAAAGAAGGAATTGCAAAGGGAGAGAGATAAAAATAATTCATAAACTTACCAGCTTTGGGCTAAGTCTTGAAGTGCATGACTGAGGCAAATTCCTTGCAGAGCCCTAATAAAAATAAAAGGAAAAAAAGAAAAGAAAAATCAGACTTGAATATTTTAGAACTTCCTTGAAAGAGAAGTTTCATGAAGTATCTTGAAGATGAAAAGAGGGGGTAACATTTTTGTGTGTGTGTGTAGAACGCAGCATATGCCAAAAATGGAAATTGATCAGATAAAAAGGAAAGGAGCGGTACATGTGTAGCAACAACTTGACTGAAATACTGTTCAATGTGGTATGCTCCAGTGACATCCCTTCTGTTAACAGTAACATATTGAATCGTAAAATGATCTAAGGAACTCCTAATATTTTAGGAAGAAGCTAAGTAAAAAGCATTCTGAATGAACTTACGCATTGATAAAATAACCAGCATCTGAGAGGCATTTCACTCTAGCTCCTCTAGGTAATAGAGCGCGGAAGCTATCACAATGAAGTACTGAAGTTAATCCTCCAGCTGAACAACCAGAAATAATAGCCTGTAGTTACAAGTTCTGGTGAGTGAATGAAAAAAACAATAAAGAGGAGGTAAGTGAGTTGCAAAACACCAATGTCTCTTACATTTCGAGCATTTTTCATTCCTTTTGCTAGTAAATCCTCCATGACAGCAGCAAAAATCCTTGCTCCCCTAAAGTGCAACTTAGTTACCTAATTTAAACAGAATGACTAATGACTTATATTTTGATTATATTTAGATGTCGAAGTTCCTTAGAGTTTTGCTGAACTTACTGGATTGACTGCTTCAACATCGCCAGTAAAAGATGAACCATCACAATACCTAACCTTGATTCTGTTCCAGTTGTAGAAATCTGGAATTTACAACACTCGTTAGAAAGTTAAATAAATGTTGGATTGATGAAGAGAAATAAGATTATTGACCAGTGGGAAAGACCTGGATTAAACATTTGCCTGTTACTCATAATTCCTGAAAAGGCAATTTGCTTTGCCATTTGCTTAGATGAACCTAAACGGTTGGTCTTGCGAGAAAGGCAAGTAGTGACATTGTTGCACCATCCTCCTCCCTGGTAAAAATGAAATAGATTAAGATCCAATAAAAATAAACCTTCTATAACTTGTAAAAAAAAAAGTGAGATGAAACCATGAACCAAATTTGATATTTGAGACTCGTAATTTGTAGAGAGGAACAAACCTCAAAAGCAACCAACCAATTGTTAATCCCTGTTCCAGATCCCCTATCAAAATGGTAAGCTGGTGGACTCCCATCCAAACAAACTGCATAAGATTTTGAAAATCCCAATTATTATAAACTCCATTAAAATAAAAAAAGCATGATACTAAGAGCACAAGTAATATATGAAAAGGCATAGCCAAATTTCCTAACCAGCTCCTTTCGCTACCGCGTTCTGAAGATAGGTGATAGGCACATAAGAAGCTTCTGCCATCAACAACAGCAGTGCACACACCAGAAGGTTCAACCACTGTCTAATTCCCCCACTCTCCATTCTGCACAAATCCAAAAAATAGAAAACGATAAACATAAGCATAGAGAACGAGAAAAACAGAGTACGATCTTTCCATCGATATATGAGTAAAAATGCATAATAAAGGAAACCCTTCCACCGATGAAATCATCGTTTCAACTCCTTTTTCACTTCGACCTTACACTCACCGAAAAAACGATCTATTCATGTAGTTGGTATTTCAAAAATCGTAGGCCAAACAGTTTGATTTCGTATAGAAGAAATAGCATGAATTTATGACTTATGTGCGAATATTGGTTTCCTTCCACAGTGAAAAATCCCAATGCCCCTATTCACACTGGTCTCCTCACCAAAAAAAAAATCCATAAACTTGCATTTTCATTGACATGGTTTTCAATTGCAGCCACAGTCGTTATCTTTGATATTGCCAGAAATTATACACAAATGTCGCCATAATTGCTGTTACAGCGACTCAAAAACTCTGACGTTGTGGTCAAAATCGTGGACACAAAACGCTTACTTAACCTTGATTTCCATTTATTTATAAATTATATCAGTTATCACCAGAAATTAATACAACATGACAATGAAAGCCAAAAATGTCAACCTGCACTGCACACGTTTCCCATAAGTTTCACAAAATGAATCACAATCACAATCACTGATCCCATTCCATTCCAATAACTAATCAAAGGCAGAACAGAATATTCATTCCAACACCACAAACATTCAGATGATCAAAGCCAAACCTAAAAATAAAACATTTTGCGCAGAATGGATGAGTATGAATGTTAGCAAGTGTACCTGATATGGAGAATGGGCTGGGGAAAGCTGGTAAAAGAACTTTGAAGAAGGTTTGTTAATGAAAGGCAGTTGAGGGTGATGATAGCTTATAAGGTGGTGAAGAAACAGAATGTAACTAACAATTGTTAAGAAGTCTGTTTCTGTGACAGTGTTGGGATGAAAATGGTTTGGAGAGAGAATTGATTCTTAATTTTTGAGTTTAAGTGAAGGAATTATGGTGTCAGTTAGTTCTCTCAGTACAAAGGTTTTTTCAGTTTGGTCAGAGAAACCCAGAGCCGACACTCCCTGGCTCAAAAACCACACCAAAAAAATGTGCTAATTTATACACAAAACCTCTGTATTTGAAACCACGTTAAAAAAAAAATTATTATTGCAAATAGAGAATCACAAATGCAAGTGACAGTCCGACAGAGTAAACCTAGTGGAAGAATGTCTCAAAATTGGGATCTCAGTTGAAGATAGTAAATCTTAATATTCTCTTTTATCTATTTATTAAGACAACAACGAAAAAAAGTGGAGGAAAGGAAAAATTATTATTTATTTAAAAACAAAGTAAAAGGTGTGGATTTCAAGGAAAAAACATAATTATTATAATAGAAATAAAATTTGTCATTTTGGCGATAACAAGATTGATCTGTCCCTGGGGCTCCAAAATCCGACCCGAATCCGAGTGACAAAAGCATCGAATCTTATCGTTGTTTAGCGTTCCCACATTAATGAGTGGTTCAAATGTGCAATATTGGCGCCGACTAAATAAAAGTTCGATCGAGTAATATTCTCCTGAGGACGCTTCCATTTTTACCATCATGAGCTCGCCTCTCTCCTTTTTTTAATTCTTTCATGCTCATAATTTGTTCTTCTAAGATTGTCTTTGCGGAATAATGATGCATAAAAAGCATGCGATATGATGTTAATAAGTGAAAATATTATGTATAAAAATGGAGAGAGAATTTTTATATATGTGGTTATAAGTTTAGTTTGATCGGTGGGAATGTGAAGGGCATGATTGGATTGTAAAGTTTGGAAATTGTTAATGAAGTAAACCTAGAACAAGTGGCACGATTGACGGTGATTTCTTAAATACCACATCACACATTCACTAAACAAACACAACCTTTGTTGTTTTGTTATATTCCCATTAATGAAAAAAGGTGTGATCCAAAGCCACCCAAAGCCACCAACCTACTTTTCTTGTCTTTCTTTTCAACCTCTCCTTTGTGTGCCAAACTCAAAACCACTTTCTTATACCTTTCCTTCCTTCAAACCAAGCTCAAGGGAATATATCTCAATACATTGATTACAAGTCTAAAAGAGTCTTAATCGATTATTCTTCAGATTCTTGCATACAATAATCTTTTGAATTGAATGATTTGTCTAAACATAAGAGATACAGCTGAAAAATTTAAGTGCACGGCATGGCACATGTGACGGGGAAATGCATTTAATATGGAACCACCGTAAGTTGAGAGAACGCGGAATGCAAAACTGGAAAAGGACTTGTTTGGATAATAACACCAGAAGCACGTCAAAGTTCAAACCAATCAAAAAACGTCATTTGAAAAACAGCGTGGATGGTAAACCTAACTCTGTGTTTCAGTTGGTTAACTAACGGGAACAAGTAAGGAAGCCAACAAACTGCACCTGCAAGTTATTGCGTCCAATCAGTATTCTAATAAATAACCAACATTGAATTGAAGAGGAAACGTGCTTCTGAGAATTTATGTGGTGCCCGTTTTGCGTTATTAATTGTGATTAATGGCATTCACTAAAGTCGCTATCTGTCTTTTCTTATGACACCTGTTGCGAAAAGACGATCAAATTAATGAATTTACAACTTCAAACCTTCTATTTTTATCTTAAAGCTTTGTTTGTTTTCCCAGTTTTATATAAAACACAAATAAGCGATTTATCTGTCAAGGTGACCTATTAAATTATAAATGTCCCACTACAAGTAACCTTCTTTCATTGCTCACCTTTGCCATCTACCAATCACCAAAAATGAATTACTCTCATCTGTTTATTTCACAATTTTTACCAACATTTTTTGTCTTTTATTATATAATTATCTGCAAATACATGATGTATTAATTATTTTTTTAAATATTTTAAATAATTTAATTATTTTTAATATGATTGAAATATAATATTGAAATATACCAAAAAGCAATTTTGACGATACATCAAAAAATTATCTACCAACCTTCGTCACGTCAATCTTATATACCTGTGTACTTTTCACACATCTTACTTTCTTTTCATTAAATCAATTAATATAACTTTTCACTTATATATATATATATATATATATATATATATATATATATATATATATATATATATATATACACACTAATGTAAACAATGTCTAACTACTATAATATTAAATTTCACATCAATTTCTCTTAAACTTATACTGTATAAACAATATAACATTACAATTATGCATTAATAATGTTAGAAAGGTAAGGGAAAATATGATAAAAAAATTAAAATTTGTTTAAAGAAAAAAGAAATATAAAAACAAAGGAAAAATAATGAATATTTAATTGAAGGTAATAAGAAAATAAATAAGATTGTTTTATTAGTCGTCTTGAAATTTATTAAAAGAAAAAACAAATGTAATTTTGTATTTAATAATGTAGAAATTAAAGTGTGGAAAAGGAGAGTAGTCGTTATCTAATGGATAATAATGCAACTAAGCACTAATTGGAGACTACATTGGAATATAGCTAGTGGATGACAATGACATGCTATTTGATTAAAATCACAATATGTTCTTTCTTATATATAAACCCTAACAAAACAAAAGACTTAAATGATTTTAAGTTTGAATTTGAAACATAAAAAATGTTATCTCATTGAAACCAAGTTGTCTTCAGAAAAAAGCCTTCAATTAATGGACAGAAATAATATTAATGGCAGATGGATCAATGTCAATAATAATCAACGTCTGAAATTTGACTCTTGTATTGGACTTAATGGTTGAAAGTGATGATGAAAACGATGATTAATTAGGTCCACTGAGCTTGTTGGCATTTTCCAAAACGAAAATTGAAGACATGTTTGATACGCAAGTGGAAACTTTAACCAAAATTGACAAATGGATTGCTTAAGCTTATCCACAATCATTCAGGTCAAATGCTGTTTTTCGCAATCAAAATTGCGTTTACTTTTAACCAATTCATTGAACGTAAGTTCTTGCTAGATTTCTGAACTAGATGGGGCCCAAAAAACATATCGGGCTTCGGCCTATCGTCGACTAGTTTGGGCCAATACTTAGAATCATACAACGACCAAAAAAAAAAAACAGTTTGAAAAAACGCCGCCGCATTGTTTTTATCGCCTGCAAGTGTTAAAGGAAGAATCAACGGAGATGCTGAAAGCTGTGGCTGCGCGAGCAGTGTTATGCTCGAATTCTTCTCCGATTAGGTTATTATGCTTACACATTCAAATCCCATTAACGTTTATTCGAACAACTGTTTCGGTCCCTTTTTAAAAATGTGTGTTGAATGAATGAAGTGTTGTAAGGAAGATGAGTTCTTCGCCAGCATTTCCCAAGTTCGTTTCCGTAGAAGGCGCAGACATACATTCCAGAAGCAAACCTGACGGTAACTAACTAATCTCGCTTTTCGAATCTCGTTTGAATTTCACACTGTTTGATTCGATTATGCTCTTTCGTTTTGTGAATTTTTGTTCAGGCTTCAGATTCAGTCTTGTTTCGTATAACATTTTGGCGCAGGTACGCTAATTGTAACCGTTTCGAATTTTGTACGGACGAATTTACCGATTATTTACATTTTTTATATATATAAAAAATGTCTGATTGTAATGTAGGTTTATGTGAAGAGCTCGTTGTTCCCACACTCTCCTTCTTCGTCTCTCAAGTAATGAATGTGCTTTGTATATATTAAATTTTCAAATGATCGATGTAAAATTTGCATGGTGATTTCACTAATTGATTTTTCTTCCTGCAGATGGAAACTTCGTTCAAACACAATTTTGGAAGTTCTCAAGAACTTGGGAGCTGATTTTTTCTGCCTACAGGTTTTTTTTTCTTGTCAAACTATTCTCTTGTACTAATTATTAGCACGCGATACCAGATAAATGTTTCTTTGATATAATTAAAGTTTATAGTAAACAAATATTTTTAATATAAAAACTATACTTTGATTATAAATAATAAATAGTTGAATATATAAATTACATTTTGGATTTACTATGAAAAATTTTCATTTTGATACAAGCTTATTTTTTAAGCATTGAAATTTAACTAAGAGATAAAGATAAAAGAAGTAAGATTGAAAGGAATTGGTTATTAAGAAGATTAAGTGTACACACAGCTAGATGGAGATGACTGAGAAATATTTTGTTTAGTTGTCAGGGTAATATGTGAAATGTTATCCAAAGAGTGGATAGTGAGAATGTTACGAATGTCTATTTGAGTGAGTGAGTGAGAAGAGTGAGTTTTCATTCTCCAATTTGTTTATTTTAATTTATAATATGTGAGAAAATTTCAGCTTCTTGATTACTTTCTTTCAAATGCTCTTCTTATCATGAATCATTTCAGGAAGTTGATGAATTTGAAAGTTTTTACAAAGGAAACATGCAGGATTTAGGATATTCTTCAATTTATATGAAGAGAAGTGGACAGAAGCGTGATGGGTGTGGCTTATTTTACAAAATTGACTGGTATGTTCTAATTTTGTGAGGTAATTGTACAAGAGCATGAACTTGTAGCTTTGAAAGAAAGGGGCGGTTTATAGTATAGATTTTAATTTTAACTGGAGTTACTGAACCCATGATATGACTAGTGAGTGAGTGGCTAAGATTTTACACCAGGAGTGGATACAAGTTTTTTCAGTAAGTTGGGAAGAACTATTGGAAGGATTCCAAGTTCCAACTTTAAACTTGCGATCTCTTGGACTCTACTGATACTGTTTCACGTAAATGTTAGTTAATTATATACTTATAATGCAAAATACTTAATGTAATTTTCTAGTAATTAAAACCAGCAATGGTTGTACTCTGCTTGTTATTGGTTAATTAATATTCACGTAACTATGATTCTTTTATCTCTAGTCTCTCTTTCCCATTTCATCTAATGGGGTTAACTGTTAATTATTTTTCTTTCCAAAAGAATTTAATAGATGTGATTACAGAATATTCATTAACGTTATTTCAGTCCTTTGTACCTTTATCTATTTAAATTTATCCTTATTTTTTGCTGTTTAGTGCAGAGTTGCTCCTAGAAGAGAAAATTGAATACAATGATCTTGTAAAGTCCGTTCTTGATGGGAGCTCTTCAAATGATGATGAACACACCAAGATTCAGACAGTCCATCCAGATAAACAAAAGGATGTGGCACCAAAAAATGGTAAATGCTAAATAAAAGTAAAGAATTCTGTTTGAAATATAGACTTTCTTCCTATATTAAGAACTACTTAAAGATTTTATTCTCTATACTTTTTTGACACTGTTATAGACTGACTGAGGAACTGGCCGAAGCTCTGTGCTATTCTGCTACTTAATTTCTATTGCTGCTGTGTTCCTTGTTTTCTTTTTTTCTAGATATTTTCTTTTGTTAAGTTTTGTTTCATAAGTTTTTTTTTTCTTTCTGCATTCATTGTTTTAAGACGCAAACAGAGAAATTGTGGTTACATAGATGCCTGTACAGATTAGAGTGTGCTGTTTCTTCACTAACCGAATTCCTGATCCAGGATCTAAATCGAATACAGAAGACTGTGGAGATCCCAATGACCCTCGTGTGAGATTAAAGCGTGATTGTGTGGGAATTATGGCTGCATTCAAACTCAAAGATCCCTCTTGTCATATTGTTATTGTGGCCAACACACATCTTTACTGGTAATAATAAAGCGATTTATGTATGTTTTACTTCATTTTTTCCATTGTTGACTTGAATGAAATTTTAACTCAATGTGGATTGAGTTATGCAAACATGGGTTTTCTTAACTTTAGTGGTGGAATTAATAAATTACATATATCTCTGCGCCAGGGATCCTGAGTGGGCTGATGTCAAGCTTGCACAAGCTAAATATCTTCTATCCCGCATAGAAAAATTTAAAACACTTGTCTCAGATAGATATGAATGCATACCCGAAGTCATTGTGGCTGGCGACTTCAATTCTATGCCAGGAGATATGGTACTAGCATTCCTAAAATCTCAACTTCCCTACTTTTTATTTTTTACTAAATTCTAATGTCCCTGTGCTTTCTCTTTATATCTTGCCTTATTCTTGTCTTGGAATTTGAAGCTAGGATTATATTAAGGTTATTGTTGAACAGAAATCCTCTATGACGCATTAATCTGCTAGCAACCCATGGTCATGGATTAACCTTCAACATCATAGGTGTTGAATATAGAAGAAATAGAGTTTGGGATTAATCTCCCTTGTGTATAAATCACACATAGGGTAGTCTATTTATAGTAGAGAGATACAACTAAAAAGAGTAACTGAAAGTAACAGAATAAACAGAAGATATTGTTAGATATTATGGTTAA
>OY731399.1:9703897-9837793 GCA_963425845.1 Sphenostylis stenocarpa
GGAAAAGAGAAGATTTCATAAAAAAGTTGTTGGGAGAAAGAAATCGCAAAATGTGTCCATGGATGGTCATGGTTGAGTGCTGCACACTTTACATCCTTTCCCAGGAAGAAATGCAATTTCTTCTACTAAATTCATGACCAAACTGTCCTAGTAATCTTTACGACAAATTTCGAGTTTGACAAAAGATGTTGAACACCATTCAATGTTCATAGCAATTGATTGAAAACTGTTTATTGTTCAAAAATAATATATAGAACTCATAGTATGACTATAATAGCTAAACCAATTTAACACAACAAAAGATATTTTAATATGTAAAATATAGCGGCCTTTGAGATTTTTTTAGTTAGCAATTAGAATGAACAGTTCACATTGACTAATTTGTACTGTCATAGTTCTTTTCTAGGTACTGTAGCAATCTATGTAGCGTTTAGTCATGCTTGCTTACTTATCTTAGCCTTGGACGTGCTTTCAAAATATGAGCTGTATTTCGTGAAATGCTTTACTAATCTATTGAATCTCCCATTTTTTTGCAGGTCTATCAGTACCTTGTATCTGGCAATCCTTCATCAAACCTGATACCGAACTGTTTAGAGGAGTCACCTCCTATTCCTCTATGTAGTGTTTATGCTTCTACAAGAGGAGAGCCACCATTTACAAACTACACACCTGGCTTCACGGGAACACTCGACTATATATTGTTTTCCCCTTCTGATATCATTAAACCAATTAGTTTTCTTGAGCTTCCAGACTCAGATGCAGGTGATATTGTTGGTGGACTGCCAAACTTAAGTTATCCTAGTGATCATCTACCAATTGGTGCTGAGTTCGAAATCACCAAGGAATGAACTTTCTTGTATACCAGGTGTTCTTTAAATTACCAGGCTTCATGCTCCATCTCCTATCCCTTTGTAAACAAGCAAGGCTCTGGGAGCAAGTGTATGATGAATTGGCATAAAATCATCACAGGCACTTGTCAAGAAGGCCAACAGTGACAAAATATGGTGTAGGACTCTTTGTTTATAAATAGATCAAGCTTCTATTGGTCGAGTTGTTAAGCTTCAATGGTGTAGGACAAATTGGTCGAGTTTGTCTCACTTACGCATTTGCAGCTGGATTGTTCTAAAAAAGTCATGTTCTCAGCTAGAGACAGTTTCAGAAATTATGTGTATCAAGTTGAGATAATATTTTGTTATGTATTTTTTTTTAAGTTAAAGCATTTTCGTGATTAAATGCCATTATTTATTTCAAAGGAAAACTGTAAAAAATTATCTATACCAATTTTCTTTGTTGATCTTGAAACTAAATTGATCAATTTGCCTATCAGATATGTCCTTTCACGCCATTATCACTTACTGGTCCCTTTAGCTTTACGACCATGATATTTTTTGTTGGTTATTATTTTTTTATGATTGTTGATGCAAGTTCTGAACCTGTCCATACGAGAAATTTGATGATCATCATGACTGTGGCCTGATTTGGTGGCCCTACGATAACGACTAGCGGTTACACACTAACCAGTTGATTTAAGAAGTCAATGTTCGTTGCCTATTGTCAGATTGAACATATCACTGTTTTCCCTTAACACACATTACCTTGTTAGAATACACTTCCTATTTGCAATAAATTCCAAGTATCACTTTCTCTTGTTCGGTTAGTGAAAAGTAGGGTGTATGAGTGAAGATGAGATAAGAAGGGGTGTATGGTGGAGAAGAGTTAGAGGAGATATATTTTTTAAGAAAACTAGGATCTCCCAGTAATCTTTTTACTCTATTTTTCATTTATTTTTATTCATCTTTCTATCTCTTTTTATTCTTTATTCTCTATTTATCTTCAACTAAACAACTTCAATTTCTATTTTATTTCTCTTCAACTTTTTCTGTTATAATATTTTTTCTACTTCTCTTCTTTGTATCAAACAATCCATTGTAAGAATGGTAACAGTAAAATCTAGTATTTAAATTCAGCATCTAACTATCTATAATTTTATATTTTTAGTGCAATAATGAAATCAATTTACTTGTTTTGCTAGTGTAGGGAATCTTGAAACTACAGTTGTTCCATGGCTAATTTTGCTCTGCATTATCTAAATGTTGGGCGGCTCTCATCTATCCATTCGGGTGATGTTAAAGGACATTTTACTGTTATCATCAATACGATAGATTGCAGCAGGGCCCTCACAAATTGACACACAGTTATGATTGGCTCGTTTCATTTTAAGAGTGGGACCACGAATATTGCAAGTTGCACGTTGGGCGGGTCTGGTACGTTTGGTTTATGTTCTCAGTTTTCATGTTTTTAAGGTTGGTTAAGTTAACCGCGGATGTTGCTCCATGTCAATCAAGGTAACTAACTCCATAATCTGTAAAGTTTAAGAGAGAGGTATTGCACTTAATAACCTGAGTTTCATTCCAAAAGAAGTTCAAGAACATGATCATATATTTTCTATCAAAATATAAAAACATGCTCATATATATAAGCCACATCTAGTATGGTACTTAGATGTAATGCTAAATGAAATCATTAAAAGTTTCTTTGAAGCGAACTTCATATCTTTAAAACAGACATTAGATATAATATAAAAAATTAGATTGTGACATGGTCATACAAGCCAGTAGAAACATATACTGTCTCCGAAACCAGATCCAAAGGAAAGTGGGGAAGTGGGGCTCATGGCGATTAAAGCACCGTGCATATTCGTCTTTGGATGGAAGGTAAATGAAACTTTTCCCTCATGACTGGGAAACAGTATGTACAGATAGAGGTACCTTTATGGCTATATCCCCCAGGTCAGCATCAGAAACTTTAATTGGGTTGCCGTGTGCGGTACATCAAATATTTAACATTTCAACTAACCTTTTCATGAACTGGAATCAAGCTCGACCTAAATTCTTGAGGTAACAAAAATAAATGCTCAATAAATTTTTATACAGCTTGATGAACTTACTTTTTTCACGGGAGCTGATCAAATAAAGATTGTGCAAATGCAAATGAAAATCTTGACAAATTTCTCAAATTCATCATTATATTCTCTACAGAGGAAAGTTTAAAACTTAGACAAATTTACTTTAAAGAAAAGTGCTCCATAATATTCTTTTAATCGTTAAAATAAAATTGTTTCAATGAATCTCCAAATAGAATAAACAAGTTTATCCTAACTTTTTACTAACAACTATTTGACATTCTTCTTCTCTGCCTGTCTTTTCTTAGTCACATATCTCATGTAAGTATATCACTTTTCTCTTTAATTTTTCATCTCTAGGTTTAGACATTTTTTAGTGTCGATGGAACATTATCCATATAGTAAACATGGCACCCAACTTTTAATGTTCCCTTTTAACACATTCATGATTCAGACATTTAAATTTCTTCTTTTGCTGTGGTGTGTGCTCCACATGTGTTGCTATTAGTCTTACACTAATCTTTCTTTCTCCTTTTGGATGGGATGGGGATGTTCCATTTCAAACATTTTATTTGTTAATTTTCCTTTTATTTAGATTTTTGTATGCTTCTCTGTTTTCAGAAAGCTCTACACTACTGCAGAAGCAAAAGAAATCCATCAAGAAGAGTGGTGACAAATTCATGGATCATCTCATAATGGGAACCTGGCACATTTGTTATTCAATGCTCTGGAATTTTCTACACATCCAAGTGTTATTTTTGACATAGGAATGGAATATATGTGGGCTAGCTAATCTCCCATTTAAGTTTAGTTGGAACTATGTCCATGCGTGTGTCTGAATCTTCTGGAATACGTTTGATCTAATCCAATAATAGTCTTTTTGCTTGAAACGATTCTTAAAAGTATCGTATTAGTTAAAATATCTCGACTTTACGTGCTGAGAACATGCAAAATGGAACATAGTATACTCTTGGACTGGTCCAATTAGTAAATCTTCAGAAGAAAATATATACTGATGTAGTTAATTAATTAACACTTCAGCAGCTTTTGGCAAAACTGTCACCAATAACATGTGGAACAAAATAATATTTTGTTCAACTTTTATTTATTACATCAATACATATGTTAAATCAGTTCCCCAAAAATGTATTTTTACTTCTTAATCCTGCAGGGAACTTCTGAAGAAACCTGCGCATAGAAGTGCAACTCTAGTCAGCAACTTGATTACAAATTTCTACTCAAGTTTAATAATATAAACATTCAGATATTTTTAATTTATTGCTTTATATGCTCCAACATAGTGGTGAACCAGATATGAGAACATGCATGATGCCCCCTACGAGAAAGCTTTGTTAATTTGGCAGAACTGGCACTGAGAAATATGGCTCTGTAGTCATTGGTGCTTCAATGCCCATTATTTTTGCTTCTCCGGCAACTTCTCCAAGGAATCCGTTGTAGAAGGCTTTAACCTTTATGACTATGTAAAGAAAAGATGATGCAAGGTACGAGAATCCCAACCTCTGAAGCTTTTGTGCTTGTTGTCTACCTCGGTTTGTGCCACGTTTTGCACTCTTTTCATGTTCCATGTTATTATTATGATGTTCTTTGAAGTTACCTTGGGGATGGATTCGATGATATTCATAGTTTTGGCGATGAGACTGTGGGCAACGGCTCCCTCTTTCACCGTAAGAGGCTGCACAGTGCATTAGTCTCTGGGATCTTACAACACTATCAAATTGGGAAGCCATGTATGTGGTTAGTGTTTATCAGCAAATTGGCTAGGAGATGGTTTCACAAGAGTGTTGTGATGTGTGGAGCTCAAAGGACTACTCTCTCTCTCTCTCTCACTCACTCTCACTCTCTTCTAAATTCTAATTGAGATTTGTAATGATGAGGACCTTTATATAGAGAAGGCCAACATGGAGTGAAGATATATTTGGGTGTGATTTTGAGGCCAATATTTATCTTTTCACACCCTTTGGTGTGTTACACACGCCAACTGACAAGTATAAGAAACTGTGATAGAAAGTGACATGAATAGTGCATCAGAAAGGAATGTGTTCAAAAAACTGAGAGTCTCCAAAGGGATGCTAATGAATTAGGTGAACTCATTTACCTATCTTTTCCAACAAATGTCTTTATTTTTCTTTCATAAAAACTAAAACTGCTTTAGAAGAGGAAAATAACGAAGAAATTGAGTCTAACAATGCCTGATAACATTAACTTATTATAACACTGCCCTAACAGTATCAAAATTTCAAAGTTAACTCTTAAGCCTGTGATCAGTGACCTCAAAATTTCAATGCAACAAGTTTAACCCCATAGCAATAACAGTTAGTGTTACTGGTTTAAAAGCAAGGGCTGCAAATATGGGAAAATGAAAATGGGGTCCCATAGAATTAGGAACAAGTACTTGGCACGTGAAGCGTAGGACCCATTAGGACAAGCTGGATAGCATTTGTCATATTCATTCAACTTCAGTGAGATGCAAGTTGGGGTGGAAGGAATTATGGATCACGCAATTACATGGTTAGGAGCGTAATCACAGTTTCAATTCAGAGAGACAATTGAAGATCAAGTGGTTGGATTTTAATTTTTGTCTCCCTCATTTGAACCACAAATATCGTTACATTATAAGGGTTAGAAATCAAAAAAGCATATAAAATTTAGATTCAAAGTAACTTAATTTTATAAAAATTACATACAAAATAAAATTATACTTTATTAATATATTCAATTTTAGTGATATATATATATATATATATATATATATATATATATATATATATATATATATATATATATATATATAAACGACTTTAAATTGATAGACACATGTGAAATTCACATGGGAGAGTGAGTTAATCCAAGAGAAGTTAAATGACACAGAAACCTAAAATTGGAAATAAAAATGGACTAGAAACGAAAGAGAACAAATAAATTATATATGGCAGAGTTGTCCTTGTGGCGGTTTATTTGTCTTTACCTCATTGCATTTGGAAAAGGTCTAAATTATCTTTAGCCTATGTCTGTGTCTGTATGGATTCAACATTAATGCACATGCTGTGCTACATGCGATGTACGGACTTTTAGTTTTGGACAATCAGTTCACGTGAAATTGAGCTACCCAATTCATCCTTTTCTTCACCTCTTTTCATTATCTCAGAAACCATTCTCATAAGAGTGGAGAAATCAAGTGTAACCACTGAAGTGTTATTCAAGTTTATGTATGTTGCAGTTTTTGGTGCAAGGGAATGGAAGTGTAGTTTATATGCATGAAAACTAAAAATAAAAATTCTGAGTAAGTTTGATATATTATCTTACCTAAAACTTTAACAACTAAAGTCTTCAGGACAATTAACGATTCTGACTTATTTGATAAAATAGAATGAGAGGAACAACACTTCTGCTAACAAAAATAAGATAAACCTTGTGCATTTCTTACCAATTTCACTTCATCAACCTTCAAACAGTTAACTGTTTTGATATGACTTCATTTGTGTATTTATCATTCTTTAATTACAACAAAGTCAATGGATGCAAGTTAAAAGCATTCATCAATTGGGAGAATCATACGTTATCATATCGTCTGTGTCAATTATCTGGGTATGACTTATATATTTATTGGGTTACTTCGTTTAATGTGAATTAGTGTTAAGCTGAAATCTGACATGATATTAGAATTTTAACCTCGCCTATTACAGTGGGCATCATCCTAATTAAGGGGATATGCGGGAGAGTCCCTAATCGACTGTGTCAATTCTCCATATGTGACTTAACTTATATATCTGCTGGACCATTAAAATATTTGGTTTTGAGTTGAAACCTAACACAACTGATCTTGCTACGTAATATTGAGAGCTTATAAGGTACAAACGAAAAGGATTTTGAATTAAATGAGTTTAGGTATCTAGAGTACAGAAAAAATTATGTTCAGTTTGAGTAACATACAACTAATTTGAAGTACATTGAAACACATGATGATATGAGAACATAGTGATCAAATTATATAATAAAAGTACCTGCTGTGCCGTTTATACATTTAAGAAGTGATGAACGAGTAGAAAGTGGAATTTGATCTTTGCAATGTTTGATAGTCTACATTTTCAGTCACATTTGCTGACTTGTCTCAAACTGAAACACAATCACTGGATGAAATTGTTTGATTATTGTATGAAATTACAAGTACCACTCCTTGGATAGATCGAAAAGTTTCTGCATATATGGTTGACATATTTTTTCCTCTGCTATCTTATTATTTAAACATGGTTTTACACAAGAGCTTGGGCTCGGAAATGTGAAATCCCTTTAAATATAGAGATTGATTTAAAGTCTGTGAAAAGAATATTCAATCAGTGCATCAACTATAGACAGAATAATAAACCTAAAGTTAGACAGCACTCTCTGTGATATAGCCCCTTAAAATTTAAGAAAAGTACATGGATCCAAAAAATAATATTAAAATTGGGAAAATCATGGGAAATAAAGTACAGGAAATGGATTATACATGCATTAGCATGGGATAGGTAACTTGATGAAGAATTCATATGAGCAGATACAACAACAAAATCCTTATCCCTCTGGGTATTTATTTATAAGAGCTGAGTAAATATAACTAAACAGTACACCATATTGCAAACACATCAGATTTTGAAATACCCTTGACTTTTGACCTCAACTTTGATTATTCAAGAGCCAACACCTGAAATTTGAGAAGAAGCTGGTTACCTTTATAGTTCTGGAATTTTGAAACAAGGAGAAAAACAACAGAAAGTGAAATTGTAACTTTATGAGCTGAAGCCAGCAATATATGCAATTAAGAACATAGAACCCTCTATTTTACTATATTCTGAAGTTTGAAAAGTGTTGAGATATGTTGTTTATGTATCTTTTAGTATTCTTTTTCAATGTTCTTTAGACTAGGGTTAAGAGTTTGGGCTGAGGTTCATATCCTCTCTATTGTATCCCTTTTTTCTATAAATACAATGTATCAGTACCTTTGGTCACTGCATCAAACCCTAAATAAGTTTTCTCAAGTTGGTATCAAAACGGGTAAGATCTCACACTGATTTCCGGTCGCCTTTGTCAGTTCCGGCCGCCGTTAGCCGCCTTCCAGTGGCCGGAATCAAGGCCGACCAACTTTGTCCAACTCGCCGGCGTCTTCCGAGTCCAGTGATGCCCTTAGTTTTCTGGTTTGAGAACTGTGTGTAAAAAGTCCCGTGGATAATCCTATTCGTTGGCTTTATTCATCTTTTCTGGTTTAGATGGCTACATCTTCTACCTTCACCTTCTCTGCTACTCCCACCATAACTAGTGGTAGACTTATCCTGGTCCGCTTCAGTTGAGTTGTGGTTTCTCGGCCAAGGGCATTACGACCATTTGGAAAAGATGTCTACTTTATTTCCGCTGCAAAAAGGTCTCAGTGGGAGAAAATAGACTTCCAACTTTGTGCAATCTTATGACAGTCTGGGAAACCGGATGTTCTTGAGCTTCTCAGGTCATTGAAAACCTGTTCTTCTTTTTGAAAAAAGGCTCAAGACATTTTTAGTAATGATATTAAATCTTTTTGATACAACTCAAAGAGTGACGTCACTTAAGCAGACCAATCACAACATGATGGCTCACATCGCAAAGCTAGAGCTGTTGTGGAAGAATTAAAAAGGTTTTATTGTTGCAAATACCTTAGAGGAGGTAAACACCAAACTTGACAAGCTATATATGGTTCTAAATTTGAGAAGTCTGCATTCTGACTTTGATCACATGCGTGATCAAATACTAGCTGACGATCAGGTTCCATCAATGGATAATCTTATCACTAGATTGATTCGGGTTCCTAATCTCATGGTTGATGAGAATCAAGATCACTAGATTGATTCGGGTTCCTAATCTCATGGTTGATGAGAATCAGGTGGAGATTGTTGAAACTTTTGCTATGGTTGCCCCTTAGGGTCGAGGGGGGGACGCAATAATCGAGGTGGACATGGTAGTTCGAAAGTTCGTCCTCAATGCATCTATTGAAATAGGATGGGACACACACAGGAAAATTGTTATTCCTTGCATGACTTTCCTGATAAGACTGTCCATGCATCTAAATTGGAGAAGTCATATATGAAGATTTCTGATGAGGAGTATCAGGAGTTTTTGAAGTTCAAATCTAGAAAGTTTAACAGTCAGAGTCAATCCTCTTCAATGCATGTTTCAACTGCATGCATTTCTCAATCTGTGGAAGGTCAGAACCCATGGATTCTTGATTTAGGTGTCTCTGATGATATATCTAGTAATAGTTCATCGTTTTCCTTCATGTGTTCCTCACTTAATCACTGTAACTAATGGATCCAAAGTGAAATCTCAAGGTGTTGGCCAAGTTCCTTTAACTCCATCTCTAAATTTAAATTTTGTTCTTTTCATTCCTAATTGCCCTTATAACTTGATCTCTCTAAGTCAACTTACTCATTCTTTGAATTGTTCTATAACATTTACTTTCAATTCTTTTGTTATTCAGGAACATGGTACGAGTCGTTTGATTGGAGAAGGACATGAATCACGTGGTCTGTACTATCTAAAACCAAGTCCTTCGGTGTCTAGTCGGGTTTCTCCTGCCCCTAAACTTTTACATGATCGTCTGGGTCACCCAAGTCTATCTAAGTTGAAAGTGATGACTCCTAATCTTCAACATCTTCAGGTTTTAGAGTATGAATCTTGTCAATTAGGAAAACATATTATGTTTACTTTTCCTAAATAGTCTGAAACTCGATGTAATTTTCCTTTTTCAAATATTCATTCTGATGTTAGGGGACCAAGTCGTGTTTTCTCTCTTGGCTTTCGGTATTTTGTGACCTTTATTGATGAATTTTCTAGATGTACTTAGGTTTATTTGATAAAAGACATATATGAACTTTTGTCCATTTTCGTGTCCTCTTTCAATGAAATTAAAAATCAATTTGGGAAAATAATTAAAGTTCTCAGAAGTGATATTGCCAAAGAATATTTCTCTGTCTCCTTTTCTTTTTTCTTATCTTCCTAATAAATTTTACATCAATCAACTTGTCCTCACACCCCACAGAAAAATGGCATTGCAGAAAGGAAAAATAGATACCTTATTGAGACTGTACGCTCTCTAATGTTGAATGTTAATGTCTCTGTTCATCATTGGGAAGATGCAGTTCTCACTGCTTTTTTTTTCTTAATCGAATGTTATCTTCCTCTCTTAAAAATCAAATTCCACATTCTCATATTTTTTCAGATGATCCTCTTTTCCATGTATCTCCTCGTGTATTTGGTTTTACTTGTTTTGTCCACAATGTATCTCCAACTCTTAATAAACTAAGTGCTAAGGCCATTAAATGTGTTTTATTGGGGTACTCTCACCTTCAGAAAGGGTATAAATGTTATTCTCCATCTTCCAAAAGGTATTATATGTCTGATGATATCACCTTCTTTGAGGAAACACCCTTCTTTTCTTCCCCAATGGAAGATGGTTTATCAATTCAATAAGTTCTATCTATACCTATTTCTTTCCCAATTTAGTCTACACATCATAATGATTCACCTCCTACACCTTTACTTGTTCCTATAGATAATTGTGGTTCAGATTCGTCTCCATCAATTTCTCATACCATGGATCCTTCAACCTTACCTCCCATTTCTGATTCTAACTTGCCTATTGCACTTAGAAAAGGCACTTGTTCCACTCGCAATCCCTTTCTTATTTATATTTTTTTATGTTACCATCGTCTTAAAGCTCGTTTAGTAGCTAAAGGCTACACTCAAATTTATGGTCTTGACTACTGTGATACATTCTCTCTAGTAGCTAAGATTTCCACCATTCATCTTTTCCTTGCTGTGGTTGTGATTCGTCATTGGCCCCTTCACCAACTGGACATTAAAAATGTTTTTCTTCATAGTAACCTTGAGGAAGAGATTTATATGAAGCAACCTCCTGGCTTTGTTGCTCAGGGGGAGTATGGTTTAGTGTGCAAGTTACACCGATCTTCTTATGACTTGAAGCAATCACCCCAAGCTTGGTTTGAAAAATTCAGCCATGTTGTGCAGTTGTTTGGCATGAAAAGGAGTGAAGCAGACCACTCAGTGTTTTATTGTCATTTCTCTTTAGGCAAGTGTGTGTATCTTATGGTTTATGTTGATGATATTGTTATTACAAGTAATGATTATACTAAGATCACCCAACTGAAGAATCATTTGTTTGCTCACTTCCAAACCAAAGATCTTGGTCAATTGAAATATTTTCTTGGTATTGAAGTGGCCCAGTCAAAGGAAGGTGTGACCATCTCTCAAAGGAAGTATGCTCTTGATATTCTGAAGGAGATTGGTCTAACAAATTGTAAGCCCATTGATACCCCCATGGACCCTAACCAGAAATTGATGAAGGATGAAGAAGAAAAATTGTCAGATCCAGAAAGATATAGGAGGTTGGTTGGTAAATTCATTTATCTTACTATTACCAGACCGGATCTTTCTTATGCAGTTGGAGTAGTTAGCCAATTCATGCAAAATTCTTGTATTCATCACTAGGAAGCCTTGATACGCATTCTGAGATATATTAAAAGGGCCCCAGGACAAGGGTTGTTATATGAAGATAAAGGTAATACTCAAATTCTTGGTTATTGTGATGCAGATTGGGTTGGTTGATAGATGATCGACTACTGCGTATTGTATCTTTATTGGAGAAAATTTGATTTCTTGGAAGAATAAAAAGTGTTGAAAGTCCCACATCGCCTACCTCATATCATTTGGTATGGTTTAAATACATGTTAGGCTACTCCACATATAGCCAATTGGTTTTATGTTGGAACCTTAACATGGTATCAGAGCCAAAGTCCAACATCTTTCCGATTATTGTCATGGGCCAAAAGTTTCCCTTAGTTGGATCAAAAGTACCCTTTGCCTGGTCTGGCAGGCTTCGTTGGAGGGGGCGTATTGAAAGTCCCACATCGCCTACCTCAGGTCATTTGGTATGGTTTAAATACATGTTAGGCTACTCCACATATTGTCAATTGGTTTTATGTTGAAACCTTAACAAAAAGCAAAGTGTTGTTCGATCTAGTGCAGAAGCTGAGTATAGATCTATGGCACTTGCTACATGTGAACTTGTGTGGATCAAACAACTCCTTCAAGATTTAAAATTTTGTGATATTAGACAAATGAAGTTATTGTGTGATAATCAGGCAGCTCTCCATATTGCCTCCAACCCAGTCTTTCATGAAAAAACAAAATATATTGAGATTGATTGTCATTTTGTTAGAGAGAAGTTGTTGTCTAAGGAACTTGTAACTGAATTTGTAAGCTCCAATGAGCAACTGGCAGATATTTTAACTAAATCCTTAAGAGGATATAGGATTCAATTCATTTGTTCCAAGCTTGGTACATACAATTTGTATGCTCCAGCTTGAGGGGGAGTGTTGAGATCTGTTGTTTATATATCTTTTAGTATTTTTTTTCAATGTTCCTTAGACTAGGGTCAAGGATTTGGGTTGAGGCCCATATCTTCTCTATTGTACCCTTTTTTTCTACAAATACAATGTATCAGTGCCTTTGATCACTGCATCAAACCCTAAATAAGTTTTCTCAAGTAAAAGGAAAACTAATTTGTGGGAAATAATTCAAAAATAAAAATGAAAGGGCGTATTAAATATTATTGTAAATGGAACTACTATTATAATTTGAAAGAAACAACAATATGATATGTCTATATTTGTTCAAAAGTAATATGTGGAGAATGAAGTCATTTTCCATTTATCTTACCAGCCAAAAAAACTCTTTTGATTTTGTTTAGCTCTCTAGAGACATCCACCGTATTCATTCTTTCGTTTGGGGACTCTACTGAGCATGCAAGTCCAATTCTAATGACTGAAATGAAGTGCTTTTCAATGGTTGTAGTAAGTTTCTGAGTGTTTTCTTCTCCTGGTGTTGCTTGTCCTTGTTCTGCTACAAGTGACGGGTCCAAAATCTGTAAAATGTTATTAGGAAATGAAATTTTCACAAAATTATGCAAATTTTGACCATCCTCAAAGATTTCATCTGTGGGTTTCCTTCCTGTAAACATTTCCAACATAAGAATTCCAAAACTGTACATGTCGCCATTCATAGACACCTTAGAGCTCATTCCATACTCTGCAAATGTGTAGTGAATATTTCCAATACTTTGTTATTTTGTAAATAAGTTTTCATCAAAAGGAAAGACAATTAAAAAAAAATAGAGTATTTAAGAGTTTATAGACTGCACCTGGGGGAGCATAACCCACCGTCCCTTTTATTCCAGTTGAAGTTGTTTGCTTAGAAGTTTCGCTAGTAATGGTTGAGAGAAGTTTTGCTATGCCAAAATCACTGACATGAGCAATCATGTCATCATCAAGCAGGACATTGCTAGGCTTTAAGTCACAGTGAATGATCGATTGCTCACATTCATGATGAAGATAATGTAATGCAGAAGCAATATCAATCAGGATATTCAATCTTTCATCAAGGCTCAATGTTCTCGGATGCTCTGTATTTAATGTTGTAGGATGCAGCCATTGCTCCAAGCTTCCATTTCTCATGTACTCAAAAACTAGAGCTTTAAATTCTTGACCTTCGTAATTTGTGCTAGAACAACACGTCAAAATCTTAACCAGATTTCGATGCTTAGCATTTTTAAGTGCATTGCATTCAGCAACGAAACTCTTGTGAGCTCCTTTACTTTGAAGGTTTAGGACCTTTATGGCAACAACTTTGTCTTCTAAGTCGAGAGTTCCTATGTAGACAGAGCTAAAATTTGCAGAACCTATCATGTTTGTAGTTGAGAAACCATTGGTTCCGTTGTGCAGACTTTGGTATGAAACTTTAGCCAGTTGGTCAATTGTTGGTGACTCAAATGATGATTTCTTCCCTTTTCTCATCCAGCAGATCATTGAAATAAATGACAGAATGAGAAGAAAAACAACCGCACTAACTATCACTGCAATCAACCTAAACTTGTGGTGTTTAGCAAGTTTCTTAGCTTTGACAGGACATGGTGGTAGATGCAGTTCTGAGATACCTCCACAGAGCTTAATATTCCCAGTCACGTCTAACGCACTTACATTTCGAAAGACACCTTCAGTTGGTACCTCACCGTCCAACATGTTAAAAGATAGGTTGAAATATAGTAATAAAGGAATGTTCTGCAGAACATTAGGAATTGATCCGGACAAGTGGTTATGTGACAGGTCTAAACCTTGAAGGCTTTTGAGTGATGTCAAAGAAGATGGTATGATTCCTTCTAAGGAATTTCCTTGCAAAAAGAGGTACTCCAACATTATGCATTCCCCGATAGTACTAGGAATGTGACCAGACAAATAGTTGTTAGCCAGAGATAGATAATCGACGTGTTTTAGATTCCCCACATCTTCTGGTATGCTACCACTCAAAGTGTTTTGACTCAAATCAAAAAAGTAAGTTAGAGATGACAGATTGAAGATCTCCAAGGGTATGGTTCCAGTAAGGTTGTTTTGATAAAGATCCAGTTCTTGTAACTTTTGGCAGTTTCCTATACTTGGAGGAATATTTCCTTGTAACATATTTTGTTCCATGCCCAAAAAAAACAATTGACTAAGGTTGCCCATGAAGGCTCCTATTTTTCCTGACAGTTTGTTTGCACCCAATGACATCTTTTGCATTTTCTGAAACTTCCCAAAAGTTGATGGGATAGTCCCACTAATGTTGTTATGTTCTATCATCAAGAGATTTAAGCCAATTAAATTTCCTAGCGATGTAGGAATTTCTCCTGATATGTGATTGCCTCCCAGATATAGTTGAGTGAGTTGGGTGGATAAATTGCCCATGGAATTGGGCAAATGACCTCCAAAATTATTGAGAGACATAGCCAAATGTTGCAACTTACTGCAGTTTGTCAAGGATTTTAAAAATTCTAAATCATGAAATGAATTGTCACCTAAACTGTTGTTTTCCAAAGAAATGAATGATAGATGTTGTAGCTTCCCCAAACTTGGAACTTGTCCTGTGAAATAGTTTCCAGAGATCTGAAGTGATGAAAGGATGGATGCATTTGTGATGGAATATGGAATTGGACCTGAAATTTGATTGGCACCAATTACAAATAACCGGAGATTGGGAAGAGTGTAGAACATATCGGGTGGAAGAGAGCCATTGAATTGATTTAGTGATGCTGCAATATCAGTGAGAGACGACATATTGTAGAGACAAGAAGGAAATGTTCCAGTCAGCTTGTTCGCACTCACGTATACAAATGCCAAGCTTTTGAGATTGCATATCTGTTGAGGAATATCTCCCTCTAAGTTGTTCACAAGCACGGAGAGATAAATCAGGGATGAAACATTCCCTATGAAAGGTGAGATTCCTCCTGTTAACTTGTTCTTCCCAACATTCAAACTATGAAGTTTTTTAAATGAGCCAATTTGGATTGGTATTTTACCAAACAAATTGTTTCCAAATAAGTATAAGATAGTGAGATCAGTGCAACCTGTCAAATTTGTAGGAATTTCTCCTACAAATGAGTTATTTCCGATGAAGAGTTTCTGCAATTGTGACAATCGTCCAACTTCTTGTGGGATTTCCCCATAGAAGTTGTTGTTCATGATGTTGAAGTTTGTCATGTATGAGATATTTCCAATGTGTGGAGATAAGAATCCCTTCAATTGGTATCCTTCTAAATTCAACTTTGTAACTCGTTGAAGCATGGAATTGCATGTGATTCCATGCCAGTTACAAAAGTGAATAGAAGTATTCCAAGAGAGTAAGATTCCATAAGGGTCAGAAGATATGGACTCCTTGAAGTTGAGCAGTGCCAAATGATCAGTATTATTTGGTAATGCAAAAGCAATCATGCTTGGGGTAAACCCTACCGGGTTTAACATAAAGAGAGAAAACAGATAGACATGAGTAGCCCAAAATGACAGTAACATGGGTGAGAAATACTTCATTTTGGTGAAGAATTGGAAGCCAATAGATGGTGACACTTTTCCTATCAATTAGACCGCTTTATATAGAATTTGGTAAATGGATGGGATCAGATAGAAAATAAGTGCATTTTGTTCCTTTTTCTACGTTGATATGATTGCCATCAACAAGGGTCAAGGTAAGAAACAACAAGTTCTTTTTATTGGAAAAGAAGTGCAAATAACAACTTCTTTTTATTGGAAAATAATTTCTTTTTTCTTTCAGACTGAAACAACAAATTCTTTCTCTGATGTGCAAAAAGTAAAGAAAGATGCAAAATTTGATATAATATTTAATAGGGAGTTGGCTTAATACCACTAGAATTGGTAGTTAGCCTACAATATTCTAAGAACTTTAAATAATAATGTTGTGTATGGAAGTTATTGCAAGTGAAGCATCCCAGGAAAAACGCCACTCCGAATCAAGCATACCCAACAATGTCCACTTTGGGTATTTTCACACCAAGTTTACATCAAAATCTTATTGTTGGTCTTTTTATTGACACAGGGGATCGGTCGTACACAGTTTGAATTGGAAAAAGTAGAGAATGAAACTCCATGACCTTTTTCATTTTTTATTTTTGAAATTAACAATAATTTAGATCACTCTTAAATAAATTTATCAATTATTTATTGTCAGTTTAATCTAAAACATATCAACAAATTACAATAAGGTCAGAGCCATAAACCTCAGCTTCTGTTTCGCATTCTTACGGAGAAAAATATTTATGGTAGTATCAACAATATTCTATTTAACACAGTTTAGTTAACAACTATTTTGTCTCATGTGTAGATGTTACTGTAGTATCTATAGTATTAATACCATCGTAGTAAAGAAACAGATGAAGACTAAAAAAAATAAAAAGATTATTCTTAATTTTATATGCAGTAGGTGGTAGTGGTGCAAGTCAATAGATGGAAGTCAAGCACCCCAAAGAAGACGTTATTAGTACTACAAATATCTCCAAAAATAATAATTGTATTTGCAAAATAAAAGTTATATGATTTTATTAAAATATATAGGTATATCATTTACAAAAATGAAAGTGGAAATTGATCTTTGCAGTGTTCAAATACTTCTACATTTTTTACACACTAACTGCTTCTACAAGTTAAGGTACTGTCATTTGGATGAAGTCTCGACATGAATGTTTGATGTTTTCTTCCCCTTTATTATCTTAAAATTTAAATATGGAATCCACAACATGATTTTGCAATAGACCTGAACTCAAATAAGAAATCGCTTAAATAGAGAGATTGATGGAAAGTATCCACAAAGCATCAAGTCAATAGATGGAAGTCAAGCACCCCAAAGAAGACGTTATTAGTACTACAAATATCTCCAAAAATAATAATTGTTTTTGCAAAATAAAAGTTATATCATTTTATTAAAATATATAGGTATATCATTTACAAAAATGAAAGTGGAAATTGATCTTTGCAGTGTTCAAATACTTCTACATTTTTTACACACTAACTGCTTCTACAAGTTAAGGTACTGTCATTTGGATGAAGTCTCGACATGAATGTTTGATGTTTTCTTCCCCTTTATTATCTTAATTTAAATATGGAATCCACAACATGATTTTGCAATAGACCTGAACTCATAAATAAGAAATCGCTTAAATAGAGAGATTGATGGAAAGTATCCACAAAGCATCAAGTCAACAGATGGAAGTCAAGCACCCCAAAGAAGACGTTATTAGTACTACAAATATCTCCAAAAATAATAATTGCATTTGCAAAATAAAAGTTATATCATTTTATTAAAATATATAGGTATATCATTTACAAAAATGAAAGTGGAGATTGATCTTTGCAGTGTTCAAATACTTCTACATTTTTTACACACTAACTGCTTCTACAAGTTAAGGTACTGTCATTTGGATGAAGTCTCGACATGAATGTTTGATGTTTTCTTCCCCTTTATTATCTTAAAATTTAAATATGGAATCCACAACATGATTTTGCAATAGACCTGAACTCATAAATAAGAAATCGCTTAAATAGAGAGATTGATGGAAAGTATCCACAAAGCATCAAGTTTCACTATTTCTATATTTTGATTTACTGAATATTTCCAACATATGCTTTTAAGGCTACAGTTTGACACACCTGCTTTGGGTTTTACCCATTAATTTGTATATCTATTTATGGAAGTAAGTTTCTCTGTTTTACTTCTTTTCGTTTATGAATTTCATGTCTGATAAACTAGTTATAAAGAATTTTATACTATATATACGGTGAATATGGATTCAGTTTGTGAACTTTTCTTTGTTAAATAAAATAAAATTGAAACCATTGTGTTGCTCTATTAAAATTTGGAAAATCGAAGGAAATAGAAATAAAGGAATTGATGTTACTTGAAGGTGAATTGATGAAGTACAACACACTGCAAAGACAACAGTTTTTGTAGTGGCTATGGCATTTAACCGCAGCTTTGATTATTCAAATATCCAAACCTGAAATTCGGGAAGAAGCCATTTACCATCTTAGTTTTGGAATCTTGAAATACATAACAAAATGGCAGAAAATTAAATTGTAGCTACAACCAATCAACTTCCTAGACCATGCCTTGCAATTTTTGGTAGGACGAAATTATTAGGGTTTTGCTAGAAAAGGCTTGCACAGTAGTTTGTTTCCATTCTAATGAAAAAAATTTCCTTCATTTTGATAGACATTAACTTACATCTAAATAGATCAAATATAGTGTACATCCATATGTAAAATATAGTTATTTTCAAACATATATACCATACATAAAAGACTTTTATTTAAATATGGTACAAATAAAATATCTAAAATATATTTAATACTTAAATGGAGTTTCAATAACAATCACTCCTTTACTTTTTTACATCTACATTTTTTCTTTGTCAATAGTGACTTTGGATTGGAGCAATAGAAAACTGATGAAGCTCTTTGATAAAACTAGTATTATGAATCATATCACAGGTGCATCAATTGTCTGTGAGCTTAAACTTTTTTTGCTTCAGCTTGCAGAATATCCATTAACAAATAAATATTTCTCAATCTGTTCTTTCGCGCTCAAGAATCTGCCTTGCCTTGTTTTTGTAAACTTTTTCTACATCATCAAGTTGATTACAAGTCCTACATTTGACTTCAAATCTGAACTGTATGACTTCATAGGCTTCTCAGAATGAACAAAGTCTTTCAACCACATTAGAGTGACTATCTCTTCTTCTGCTACTAAAGGCCTTTGAAAGGTTGGATTGAACAAATGCTTCAGACCACTTCAATTTTTCCCGGTATATCACAGAGTGAAACAATCAACGAAAGGTTCTCAGAAGCACCACATATCATCCAGGTTACTTTTGTTAATTGAATAAAATCTTTCAACCACATTGGAGTATCATGCTACACAAGTTTCTCAGATTAAATAGAATATTTCAAGGACATTGTAGTCACTATTTCTTCTTCTGTTACCGGAAGTTTGAAAGTCAGTTTCACACGTCTTTTCAATATCCTTGAAACATTATGTTCAATACGAGAAACCTGTGAAACTGACTTTCGAAAGCCCTTCAGTAGCAAAAAAATAGATGTTCACGCTAAGGTGATTGAAAAATTCTATTCAATCTGAGAAACCTTTGAGGTAAGATTTTCAGTTAAAAAAAACAACTCAGACATAGAGTTCTTGTGCATAAGATAACTGGACCACTACCAACAAAAGTAATCTAAGTTTCATCTAATATGGGGTACTTTTAAAAACCTTTCGTTGATGATTCCACATTCTATGTTAAAATGGTCGGAAGCATTTATTCTATCCATCCGATCATGATGAAGTAATTAATGGACCGATTTCACATACCATCAGATTGCGATTGTTGGGGATCATCGTTGAAGAATGAGACTCGCATGTGTGCGGCAACTACTTGGTTGCAGCGGGTGCAAGTGTGGTTATTGCAAGAGCGGCTGCTGTAAGCGTGGTGATGGTATACCTTCCCTCACATGAACTTATATATGAACATATATGTGTTGGTGATCTAAATTCAATTAGGTTAAATCCTCCTTGTCAAAGCCCACCAACCACCCCAATAAATATTCTCACTTTCGACCTGAAAAAAAAAAAAAAAAAAAATATATATATATATATATATATATATATATATATATATATATATATAAAGTTAAAAAAGAATATGAATATATTTTAAAATAGAAAGAAAAAAATTAAATTTAATTAAAATAATTATAAAAAATGTGGAGAAACATTTTAGTATCAGTATTTCCACTAGTATGTATTAATAAATATTTTGACTCACTTGAAAAAAATAAATTTAAAAAATAAAAAATATAAATATAAATTTTAAAATTGGCTACATGCTAAATGGGTGGTGGAAAAAAAAATTATATATATATATATATATATATATATATTAATTTAACCTGTTTTAGGACTTTTTCAAATTAGTTTAACCTTTGATATTTCTATATCAAATGATTGAAAATTGACATTAATAAAAAAATGTAATTACAAATAATTTTTTAAGTTGAAGAAAAATTATATTTTGTTAACTATTGTGAATTTTTCCGATAAAAATAACATCATCCCATTGAATGAAATGAAAAAAAAATATATATAAATTATATTAATGTATTTTTTTATAGAGATATTAAAAATTTAATTATTTAACAAATTTTTAAATGAATCATTCAAGTAAACACAAATATGTCTTAAGATGTCTCTCAAAAAATTATCATTTAAGTATACAATTACTTATATGTTTTGTAAATATGTCACACTTTTATTTCACTCATTTATAAATATGTTATATTTTATTTTTATTCTTTATAAATTTATTTTTAATTTTAGTACAAGAAAATATATTGTTTTTTTATTTTAGTCTCCACAAATTAAAAACTTGTTATTTTAGTCTCCACAAGTTAAAAACTTGTTATTTTAGTCCCTATTAATACTTTTTTTTTTTACTTTAGTCTCAGGTGACATTATATGCTGATAGAACATTTTTTTTATGACGTTAACAATACCAAGTTCACTATTTTGCTTATGTGTTAAAGTTAAGAGAGAGATAGGGACCAGAAGTAAATAAATAAATAAAAATTAAGAAGGACAAAAATCAAATAAAAAATAAAATAAGAATTAAAAAATAGTGTTGTGGTAAGGTATTGTTTTATGAATTTCAAATAGTTGACGTGTGTAGTAGAATGAGTGTAAACTAAATGAAATAAATAATTAGGGTTTAACTTCGTAAGACTTCTTAAGGAAAAAGATTTTAACATGATTAATCCTATTTACTTTATTCCTAAGAATAAAAACAATTGATTTATCTTATAATTTATAATTCAAAATAATTTCCTAATTAAAATTAAAATTATAAAATCATACAATTGATTTAATTTCTTAATTACAATGACATAAGAATTAAACACCAAAGAAGAACAAATCAATAACAATTAATTAAATAAATAAATAATTAGCGAGTATATGAAAGTAGATCAAATTATTAACTACTCATAATCATATCATCATCAAGAAGGACATTGTTTGTCTTTAATGAAGATAATGTACTGCAGAAGCAACATCTATTATGATGTTTGACCATTAGTTTTAAATGTTCCTGGATGCTCTGCACTTAACATTGTAGGATGCAGTCATTGCTCTAAGCTTCCATTTCTCATGTACTAAAAAACAAAAACTTTAAATTCTTGATCTTTGTAATCTCAGCTGGAACTTGTCAATGTCTGAACCAAATTTCAAGATTTAATATTTTTAAGTACATTTTTGAGCTCCTTCTTTTGGAAGGTTTTGGACCTTTATGGCAGTAACTTTGTCTTCAAGAGTTCCTTTTATAGACAGAGCTAAAATTGCCACACCATATCATGTTTGAAGTTGAGAACCCATTCCATTTTACTGATAAACTCTCAAAGAACTAGAAGAGAAGTGATGTTCCAACTTAACTTGCTGCATATTATTTTTTTTTAAAGTAAGTTCTCTTCTTTTTTTTCGTTTATGAATTTCATGTCTGATAAACCAGAGTTATAAAGAATTTTCTGCTATAATAGCCTTTTAATATTGAACACTAGTTTATGCATCCCGATGCTACGGTGAATATGGGCTCAGTTTGTAAGCTTTTCTTTGTTAAATAAATTAAATTTTGAAACCACTGTGTTGCTCTATTAAATTTTGGAAAATCGAAGAAAGGAAATCTAATAAATCCATTAAATGGATGATTACACACATTAAGTATATGATAGATGTTATTTGAAGGTGAACTGATGCAGTACACTACACTCCAAACACAACAGTTTTTGTAATGGTTGTAGCATTTAACCTCAGCTTTGATTATTCAAGTATCCACACCTGAAATTTGAGAAGAAGCCATTTACCATCTTAGTTTTGGAATCTTGAAATACATACAGAAAATTAAATTGTAACTATATAAGCAACCAATGAATTAAGAATATAGATATCTCAATTTTAATATTCTCAAGCTTGAAAGAAATACTAATAAATGTGAAATAAGTTAACAAATAAAAATAAAACAGAACGAAATTGCAAACAGGACTGAGATTAAAATTGGCAGAAGAATCTATGTGACTCATCTACATTTGTTTCCTCATAATATGTGCAGAATTAATTCATTTTCCATTTATCTTACCGGAAAGAAAGGCTCCTTTGATTTTGCTTAACTCTCTTGTAACATTCTCCATGTTTAATCTTTCTTTTGGTGACTCCACTGAACAAGCAAGTCCAATATTAAAGAGTGAAACTAAACAGTTTTCAACAGTTGGAGTAAGGTTCAGACTATTTTCTTCTTCTACTATTGGCTGTCTCTGCTTTAGGGAAGATGCATCCAAAATCTGTAGAACATTATCAGGAAGTGAATTTTCCACAAAGTTGCGCAAATTTTGACCATCTTCAAAGCTTTCATCCGTGGGTCTTATTCCAGTGAGAATTTCCAACATAAGAATCCCAAAGCTATATACGTCACCATTCATGGACACCTCAGAACCCACTCCATACTCTAAAACAAAAAGCCAAAATTATGATATTATTTCTTATCAATAGATATAAAGTTTTAATAGAAACAATGATTCAACCTTTATCATACCTGGAGGAGCATAGCCAACAGTCCCCTTTATTCCAGTTGTACTTGTTTGCTTAGAAGTGGTACCATTAATTGTTGAGAGAAGTCTTGTCATGCCAAAATCGCTCACATGAGCAACCATATCATCATCAAGTAGGACATTCCCGGGTTTTAAGTCACAGTGAATGATCGATTGCTCACATTCATGATGAAGATAATGTAATGCAGAAGCAATATCAATTATGATGTTTAATCTTTGATCAAGGCTCAATGTTCTAGGATTCTCTGCACTTAGTGTCCCAGGATGCAGCCATTGTTCTAAGCTTCCATTTTTCATGTATTCGAAAATTAGAGCTTTGAATTCTTGACCTTTGTAATCGGTACTAGAACAACATGTCAAAATAGGAACAAGATTTCGATGTTTGATATTCTTAAGTGCATTGCATTCAACAATGAAACTCTTGTGAGCTCCTTTTCTTTGAAGGTTTAGGACCTTTATGGCAACAACTTTGTCTTCTGACTCGAGAGTTCCTTTGTAGACAGAGCTAAAACTTCCAGACCCTATCAAGTTTGTCGTTGAGAACCCATCAGTTCCGTTGTGCAGGCTTTGGTATGAAACTTTAGCTAGCTGGTCAATTGTTGGTGAATCAAATGATGGTTTCTTACCCCTCTTCCTCGTCCAATAGATGATTAGAATAATTGACAGTATGAGAAGGCAAGCAATCACACTAACTATTACTGTTACCAATATGAACTTGTGGTGTTTTGCAAGTTTCTTACCTCTGATAGTGCATGGAGGCAGATGCAGTTTTGAAATACCTCCACAAAGCATACTGTTTCCAGTCACCACTAGTCCACTTGCATTTTGGAAGACACCTTCAGTTGGTACTTCACCTTCCAACATGTTGAAAGATATGTTGAAATATTGTAAGTAAGACAGATTTTGTAGACCATTTGGAATTGGTCCAGACAAGTGGTTTCTTGATAGGTCTAATGCCCTAAGATTCTTGACTGATGCCAAAGAGGATGGAATGATTCCTTGCAATGAATTCCCTTCCAAATAGAGGTTCTCCAACATTATGCATTCCCCAATAGTTCCAGGAATGTGACCAGTCAGATGATTATCAGACATAGATAGAAAATTGAGATTTTTTAGGTTGCCCACTTCTGCAGGTATACTGCCACTCAAAGAGTTTTGGGTCAAATCCAAGAAGTTTGTGAGAGAGGACAAATTAAAAACCTCTAAGGGTATGGCGCCTGTAAGGTTGTTTTGAAAAAGATCTAATTGTTGTAACTTTTGGCAGTTTCCAATATTTGGAGGAATATTTCCTTCCAACATATTTTGTCCCACACCCAACATAAACAATTGACTAAGGTTGCCTATGAAGGCTCCTATTTCTCCTGACAGCATGTTTGTACCTAATTCTAATTTTTGCATTTTGTGAAACTTCCCAAAAGTTGTTGGGATAATCCCACCAATGAAATTATCTTCCATCATCAAGAGAGTTAAGTCAACTAAATTTCCTAATGTCACAGGGATTTCTCCTGATATTTGATTACCTCCGAGATATAGTTGACTGAGTTTGCTGGATAAATTTCCTATGGAATTTGGCAAATATCCTCCAAAATTGTTGTAGGATATAGACAAAATTTGTAACTTACTACAATTTACCAATGATTTTAAAAACTCCAAATCCTTAATGGAATTGTCACCTAAATTGTTTTTTTGCAAAGATAGACGATAAAGATATTGTAACTTGCTCATATTTGGAACTTGTCCAGAAAAGTAGTTTCCACCAATATCAAATGATGAAATAATAGATGCATTTATGATGGAAGGTGGGATTGGACCTGAGAGTCGATTGCCACCAAGTAGAAGTAGTTGGAGATTGGGGAGGGTGTGGAACATGTTGGGTGAGAGAGAATCATTGAACTGATTTGCTGAAGCTGAAATCTTTGTGAGAGATGACATATTATAGAGACAAGAAGGGAATGTTCCTGTGAGGTTGTTGACACTCACAAATACAGATGCCAAGCTTTTGAGATTGCATATCTGTTGAGGAATATCTCCCTCTAAGTTGTTCATAATCACGGAGAGATAAATTAGGGATGAAACGTTACCCATGAATGCTGGAATTCCTCCTGTGAGCTTGTTCTTGCCAACATTCAGACTTCGAAGCTTTTGAAATGAACCAATTTGAACTGGTATTTTGCCAATCAGATTGTTCCCAAGTAAGTATAAGACTTCCAGATGAGTGCAAGCTGTCAAGTTTGTGGGAATTTCTCCTTCCAATGAGTTATTTCCAATATAAAGTTGCTTCAGCCGTGACAAGCGTCCCAATTCTTGTGGGATTTTCCCGTACAAGTTGTTGTTGTCGAGGTTGAAGTTTGTCAAGTATGAGAGATTGGCAATGTGAGGAGATATGAAACCCTTCAACTTGTATCCTTCCAAATTCAACGTTGTAACTCTTTGAAGCGCGGAATTGCATGTGATTCCATGCCAGTTACAAAAGTGAATAGAAGTATTCCAAGAGAATAAGATTCCATAAGGGTCAGAAGATATGGATTCCTTGAACTTGAGCAGTGCCAAATGATCAATATTATTTGGTGAAGCAATAGCCTTCATCATGTTTGGGGTAAACCATAGTGAGTTTAACATAAAGAGAAAAAACAAGAAGGCATGTGTAGAAGGAAATGAAAGTAACATGGGAGAAGAAAACTTCATTTTGATGGTGATTCTCCTCCTATTCTTAGACAACTTCATGTAGATTTGGTAAATGGATGGGTTTAGAAGGAAAAGAAGTGCTACGGTGTATAATATAAATCCTGTCCCTATAAATTTACACTAATTATATTGAATGATGAGATTGCTTTTTAGGGCTATTATTGCATGGACGATAGGGTTTCTTTAAGGAGTTTTTCTTTAACAAGTGTATATATTTTAAAGATTTTTTAACCTCTAATCTTTTTCAGCTTTAATGTATATTAAAGTTAAATTTTAATATTGTAAAAAAAAATATCATGGGTTAAAAATATTTTTGTACCACAATATAACTGTTTATATTATTAATCTATAATATAATTTATATCTTCAAATTTAAGAAACTTTTGTAATTACTAACCTCTAGATAATAAAATGTTATTATTGAGAAATATATTTTTTATATCAGTTTTAGAAATTAATTGTTAAAAGAATGATTTTAAAAATAAGTTAAAAAACATTTACTCCTTTTAAAATATATATTATACAAAAATAGATTATATTTGTGATGAAAATTGAATATTAGTTTTGTAACGAAAATGAATAATGTCATGTAATAAATATGTAAATATTATTAATAAAAAAATGTTTTTAATATTAAAATATTAAAAAATTGACATTATTTTTTTAGCTTTTTAAAACTAAAAAATTAAAATTATTTTTCAAAACTGTAAAGAAACACGTTATTATATTTCTGTTTTCATATAAAATAATAATATGTAAGTATATTTCTGTTTTCGTATAAATAATAATATATTAGTCTATGTATTGTTATTTTAAAAAAAATGTTCCATTTTAAAAATACTAGTTTCAAATTCGTAATTAGGATTACATTTACATTGAAACTATTTTTAAATTTTTGTCCTTTACTATTTTGTTTTAAAAAATTATTTTGTTGAGGAGAGAGAGTGTCATAATCTATTTTTAATTTTATTCTTTAAACGATGTAACTTACGTGTATATACTAAAACATAGTATAGTTCTAAGTTAAGGACTAAAATTTTATTTGGTATTCTGATATAGAAATATGAGTGTCTTATCCAAATAAAAATATATATTAATGGGTTAAAAAAATATTTATAAGTTATACTATTATTTGTTTATTAAGAATTCTTTATTAAAATATTTAAATAAAATATAAATATGTTCGCATAAATATATATATATATATATATATATATAATTAAATAAAAATAGTTTTTAAATATAAATAATATTTAATTATTATGTTTATCTCATACAAAATATTAAATAATTATTTTTATTCCTCACGTACTTTTTTACTTACATCTTTTTTTTCTTTCATCGTTTTATCTTTATACAATTTTTTTTCTCTTTTGATCTTTATTTTCACTTTTTCTACTTTAACACTTCCACTTTTATATATTTTTTAATTTTAGTATTTCGTTTCTATATATATTTTTTAATGATTTCACCTCCAAAACAAAATTTATAATTTTTTTAAATAGTTTGAATTTTTTCTGTTTTGTTAAAACAAAAACATTTTTTTTTCTGTTTTGTTAAAAAAAAAACATTTTGTAGCGAATAACCAAACTTAACCAAATATTTTTTTTATTTGTTATTATAACATACTAGTATTTGTATTATTTATTATAATTAATTACTTGTTTTAATATATTTATTATGTTTTTTGAGGTTAATATTTAAAAAAAATAAACTTTCTTATTTAAAAGTTTTGATTTTATCTTATTTAGATAGTAAAATAGGTTAATAGTTATCCATCATTCTAAAAAAAATAGTGGTATGAGTTAGTCAACCCGTTTAGATTTATCCCACTTAATCCGTCAATTATGTAGGACGAGAATATTGACTCGGGGATTCGATTTTAAACAATATTTATATATTAAAATTAAAAAAATAGAATTAAAAATTTTATATATTTCTATATTATGTTATTAAAACATATAAATATATTATACTTTAAATTATAAAAATAATCAATTAAATTTAAATTATTGATTATAATTAGTTATTGTAACATATAAATATCATAAATTTCCAATTTATCTAATAAAAATATTAATTAATAAATAAAATTCAAATAATATTCATATAATTAAAAATATATTTTTAAAAAATACATATAAAAAATTATTAACGGGTTAACCATTAGTTTGTCCTTTAACAGGATAAACTAAAGTTTGTAGTTTGTCCCGATTATGATGGATTAATCTATCTCATCCCATTTTTTGTAGACTAAAGACAAATTGAGTCAAAACGGAACGAATTCACTCATTTTGTCATCTAATCTTATTTAAATGAGAGAAATCTTATGATAAATTTTTTTAACAAAATTGTTAATTATTTGTATATTAGCTTAGTGTGAAGATACATAAATATATAATAATAATAATGGAACAATTATGATAATACATAATAATGATAAAATGGATCAGTCTTTAGTTTGATTCATTTCGTCTCTGAATTGTCAAGACTAGGATAAGATAAGTTGACCTATTATAATGAGGATGAATTATAAACCCTAGCCTGTCAATAATTCATTGATTATATGAATAAATTTTAAAATTTTAATTAATTAATATTTTTATTAGATAAATTGAAAAAATATTATATTTATATATCAAAAGAACTAATTATAACAAATATTTTAAATTTAATTAATTAATTTTTATAATTTAAATTATAATATAATAATATATTTATATATTTTAATAATATAATATAAAAATATATAATATTTTTAATTATAATTCTTTTTATTTTAATATATAAATATTTTTTTTTAAATTATAATATAATAATATATTTATATATTTTAATAATATAATATAAAAATATATAATATTTTTAATTATAATTCTTTTTATTTCAATATATAAATATTTTTTTTTAAATTGATTAAAAGATAAACTCATCTTGTTCTATCTTTCCTCCATTAAATTAATAGGCTAAACAAAATGGACAAAAATAATTAAAATATAAATTAAAATCCCTAATTCGTTCCCTTATGTTTTTAAGGCAGATTAATCCACCCAATCATATGTGATAACAAAAATTGTGTAAGTCTAGTAAGTCAAGCATCCAGAAATAAAGTCATTGTCATTGTCATTGATTTATGTGGACTACACCTAAATTATTGACGGGATCGGTCCTACATTGTTTGAATTGGAGAAAGTACAGTATGTATTATTAATTGATAAATTTTATTTTCACATCATATTTTAAAAACATTCATTTTAACTGCGCATCTTAATATAATATTATTATTTATTATTATATTATTTTTTAAGTTCGTTGATGGGATATATTATACATGTACACGTGTGTCGGGACGGGTTTTGTCTCCCAATTCCCATGTCCTTTCAATTTTTATCTGAATTATTAGAAATTAACTTTTCGTTTTTTTAGATTTTGGATTTTTTTTCCTTCTTTTCATCTTTTATTTATATTTTTTTTAAATAATTATATTTATAATAAATTAATTTATATATTTTTATATAATTTATAATTATTATTAATTAAATATATATTTTAATTTATTATATTTATATTAAAATATATAGATAAAAAATATATAATATTTTTCCTTTATATACTTATATAATACTTGTAATATTATTATTATTATAATAATATTATATTCAAATATTTAATTATATATAAAAAATAATACTTATAATATTATTATTATAATATTATATTTAAATATTTAATTATATATAAAAATAAATTTCTTAAATTATTATTTAAAAATATGAAATATATAATTTATAACAAAATATTTGATTAAATATAATATTTATAATGTTATTATTATTATAATACTATATTCAAATATTTAATTATATATAAAAATTAATAATTTAAATTATTATTTAAAAATATGAAATATATAATTTATAACAAAATATTTAATAAGTTAATTTTTATTTAATTAATTTAAAATAATAAAATTTTAAATTATTACTTTTTTTAATTTTTTAATATATTATTATTTTATTAAAATAAAATTTAATATATGATAAATGAAAATAATAAGATCTAAAAGAATAAGATATAATAAAATCGAATAAATAAATAAAAATAAAATAATATTAATTATTATTAAGATTTATGTAAAATATAAAAAAAAACTCTGTGTCCATCAAATTAGTTGAAAAGATTAAAAAAAAACAAATTGGTTGAAAAGATTAAAAAAACGTAAAAAACTGAAATATAAAATAAAGGTAATAATGTAATAAATTAATTGATATAAAAGATAAAAAAATAAAAATAAGTAAAAAAATAAAAATTGTGAAATATAAATAAAATGACTATATATGTAATAGAAAAAAATACTTTTAAAATATTAATATTTTAAAATTTAAATTTAAATATAAAATCATAGTAAAAATAGGAATGAAACCGAAATTACTTGTCCTCGTCTCCAAATAAAAATAAAGAATTTGAATACACTAATGATCAACGTCAAATTTAGGATGAAATGAATTAATCCCAAAATTTGAGTTTAATTTTGTATTTATCTTCTTGATACCATCACAGAAAATACAAAAATAGATGAAGACTTAAAAAATCAAAAGATTATTCTTACTTTTATATGTATACCATCACAGAAAAAAAAAATAGATGAAGACTTGAAAAAGCAAAAAATTATATGAAGACTTAAAAAATCAAAAGATTATTCTTACTTTTATATGTATATATATAAAAATAAAGAGGTGAGTAATTTATACGAAATAAGTGGTAGTGGGTCAAGTGAAACAGATATAAGTTAAGCACCCCAAAAGACGTTCTTAGTTGTACAAATGAATCCAAAATTAGATTTCTATCACATCACCAGTGTGGACAGTGCAATAAAGTCTATAATATAAAACTCATATTAAAAAAAATTGTGATCTTACTTAAATTGACTTTTTTTTATCAGTTTAATTTGTTATTTAAATGAACTTAGATTGGAATGAAGGGTAAATTTATATGTTAGTGTGCTTTAGAAAATAATAATAATGATATTCTTTTGTATATATATATATATATATATATATATATATAGATATAGATATAGATATATATTAAATCATTATTTTTAAAATTGAAATTAATTTTATTAATAAATATTAATTTTAAAAATATATATTTCATTTTTAATTATTTATTGAAAATTATATTTTAATATTTTTTTTTTCCTTTTGAAAAGCTAGTCAAAATAATCTATTAACCCTAGATTAGACATAAGAATGTACGAAGCTTACAAAATTAAATCTATTTAAAATAAGCAGACCAGATTGATGCCTTCAATGCAATTATAGATGGTGGGAACAAAATAATTCATCGTTGCATGTGCAGCTCGACATTTTAAATATATATATGCCCTACGGAGGCATGCAACGGGTTGGGCGGGACCGGTTTTCTCCTTTCGAATTTTTTTAGGTAGGTGATTGTTGTATATTATTTTTAAAAAGATAAATATATTTATAATAAATTAATTTTATTATATATTTTTTAAATATAAATAAATATTTATAATTTTATATTTTATAATTATTATTAATTAAATATATTTTTTTTAATTTATTATATTGATATTAAAAAATATATATAAAAAAATATTTAATTATTTTTTATTTATATTTATAGAATATTTATAACATTATTATTATTATTATTATTATTATTATTATATTGTATTCAAATATTTAATTTTAATTTATTTTTAAATTATGAAATATATAATTTATAAGAAAATATTTAATAAATTAATTTTTATTTTATTATTTTAAAGTAATAAAAGTTTAAATTATCAATTTTTTTAATATTTTATAATATAATTATTTTATTAAGATAAAATTTGATATATGATAAATAAAAAATTATGACATAATAAAACCTAATAAATATAAATTATAAATAAAATGATATTATTTATTATTAAGATTTATGTAAAATATTTAGAAAAAGATAAAGAAAAAAATTAACTTTGTGTTTATCAAATTGGTTGAAAAGATTAAGAAAAAACAAATTGATGGAAGATATTAAATAAATGTGAAAAAATGTAAGAGAGAGAATAATGTAATAAATTAATTAATATAAAGATTAAAAAAGATAAAAAAAATTAAAAAATAGGTAGAAGAAAAAAATGATAAAATATAAAAAAATGACATTATATATAATAGAAACAGAAAAAGAAATATTTTTAAAATATTAATATTTTAAAATTTAAATTTAAATATAAAGTCAGGTAAGCTGGGTTAGAGTAAGGATTGCATTATTCATCCTCGCTTCCGCCGTGACTTTTTAAAGCGGAAAAACTCAAACTCGCCTCCGGTCAACTCATATTTTTTTTCATCAAACTCAAAATAGGAACAAGTCAATTCCCACGAATACTGGATTTAATCGTCATCCCTAATTCTACTTAATATCATAGACATCATTCTAAGATTTATTAAAAAAAACATTGAAAACACTCGTGCAATTAATTTAAGAAATAATACATTTTAAAAAATTATTTAAATAATATCTGTATTAATTTATTTAAATAAGTAGATTTATTTATGGGTTATATATATTTTTTCTCTTTTTATAATTTTTTTTTCTGCTCATTCATTTTATTTTAACTATTTTATTATGAGATTCTTCTTATTAAATTATTAATTTAATTATGTTTTAAAAAGTTATTAATTTATATGAAATCTTAATGAAATAAATATTTATTATTTATATATATAAATATATTAAATTTACATGTTTATATCAAGACAATTATCAATATTTATCATTCTTAATTAATACTTATTTCTTTTTAATCATGTCATTATCAACCCACTTAAATTATGGTTACCAAAAATATTTAGGTAAAATATTTTAACATTAACACTCCTCTTTATTCTAAGAATAAAAATTGTATTATTTAAAATTTGAATGGGACTAATCAAATCAATTAATTTAACAGAGTTGTTGGATTGATGCACTTATGGTGAAAATAAAAATAAAATAAAAAATCATTTTTTTTATAAAAAATATATATTTTTTTCACACGAATCCCCTCAACTTATTTTATTATATTTTTATCAATTTTTCATTCTCTATTTTATTTATATTTATAATTTTTATTAGAATTTATAATTATCGTGATAACAACATTTTCACTACTATATATTTTTTAAAACTATTCTTATTAATAAATTTATTATATTATTATGTTATAAAAAAATTATTTTATTACATCAAATTGTAACCCGTTAAACTTTTCAATAACTCTTGTTTTTACTTAGATAACCATCCCATTTCAAAAACATTGATAAAATGAATTGATTTATCGTAATTTATAATTCAAAATAATTTCCTAGTTATAACAAAAATTATAAAATCATACAATTGATTAATTTCCAAGTTACAATAACATAAGAATTAGAAATAAAAGAAGGAAAAACACTTGGAAAAAGACGAGCTTTTCCATCTCAAGTGTGTCTCTTATGTCTAATTTTTAAAATAGGATTCCAAAGGTTATCTTTTACAAACATTGAGTTTTTACACTGGACCCATGTTTTTAATATTGGACCATGTTTTTAATACTGGACCTGAATATGTAAATAGAGAGTGTAATAAAATAATATTTTTTATAATATAATAAATATAAAATAAATTTATTAACAATAATATTTTGTATAAAAAAATAATAATAAATATTATTATTATAATTATGATAAATTATAAATAAAAAATATAATAGAAAATGAAAGATGAATAATTATTAAAATAAAATAATTATTATTTAAATTTAATATAATTAATATGAAATTAAAAAAAACTAAAATATATTATATTTTTATAAAAAAACTTGATCTTAATTTTATTTTATCAAAATTACTTTATCTAAAAATATAGTTTATTTTACCAGTTATTTTTTCGATTTTATTTTAATTAAATTTAAGTTTGATTATCTATAAATAACATAACCGTTTCTAGTTCAATTTTCTTTTTGACTGGTTCAATTGGTCTATCAATTCTCAAAACAGTGATTAAATCTTTGAAAAACTCAATCACTACCTTCAAAAACTATAACTGAAATTAAATGTTAGGTATACAAGAGATTTAAGGCAAACTTAAAGAAATATTTAGTGAAAACTAAATACACAATAAAGTTTCAAAATATAAAAGATATTTAGTTAATTGCATATAAATTACTTAAAAAAATATGTACATAAATGACAATTAATTGGTGTTGTGGCAAGTTTTCCTTCATGAATAGATACGTTTTGACTTGTGGCTAACGTAGAGGGACATGTAACTTTCTAAGATAACTCTTTCCTTATTTAATTGAAAATAATAATAAAAATTAAAAAATGACATCTTCTAATAATATTTGTTCTTCCCGATTTCATATGTTGAAAAAGCTGATTCCACAGTGTTCTTTTCATCTCGTATCCAATCAAAGATTATGAATAGAGTCTTAACTCTTAAGACACAACAATACATTGTTATCCACAAATCAAAGATAATGGACATTTGTTTCATTTGGATGGTAATGGATTTGAATGTCTTGCGTTTACGTAATGAGCTTTTCTTTGTATTTTTTTTTTCAACGACAAAACATTACATATAACTGCACCACTTTCATGTAATTATTCTCATTTTTCTTATAAAAATTTGTGACCATTCATCTACCCTACTCAATCAAATAAACTGAATTAGAATTTTTTTGCCAAAGAAAATGGTAATTAAAATACATATTGGACTTTTCAAACTTTATAATACAGTCTTAACTTTTGACATTTAAATAAGTTAAAATTAATCTGTGCATAAATTAAAAAATATATTTTAGAAAAATTAAAAGAAATTAATTTATGCAAATTAACTTATAAATATAAATATAATTTTTGTTATAAAAATTGATTTTTTTTCACATTTTCTTTTTATAGATTTCTCCAAACAGCCTTAAATTATCTACGCGAATAGATATAATAAAACGTCAATTTATTATATTACTAGAGAGTAGCATTTTAATCCATTTTATTGTGTTATATGCTATTTGCTACGCGTTTTAATTTCTATTTAATTTCATAGCATTTTTCTATGTTGTATTAATTTCATTATCGGTCTATGTGGGATAAATGTAGGTAAAATTATAAATGAGCACTTTTAAGAAAAAAAAAAAACAGAACTTTTTCATGTTTATGTATAAATTAAAAAATTGGTTTTAAATAAATCAATATGTGAAAATTTCTAAAAACGTTTATAAAAATTCATCAAACATACTCATGAACTAAAAACCAATAATTCACGTAACTCACCTACTCATCACGTTTACTAATTTTAATATATAATATATATGCTATTTATTTTTTTAAGATTTTTTTGTGTTTTAAAAATGGTCTTATCTAGATGTTCAAATAAGTTTAGTAAAAGGTCTATAAATATAATTATTATTTTATAAATAAAAATATAAACAATATTATTTTATGAATATAGTTCATAATATATATATATATATATATATATATATATATATATATATATATATATATATTAATTTGATAAGAAATTCACGTTTAAGAATAAGTATAGGAAAAAAATTATTTGTTTTTTTATTTTTCAAAAACAGTTTCAGATATCCATTTTAAAAATTATTTTTAAAAATAAGTTGAATTTTTTTATAACTCTATATTTTTAAAACTATTTCAAATGGAAGAGAATGATACAAAAAGTTATAAAGAAAGTTACAAATGATTTTCACAACTTTTTATAATGACAAAAATGAGTGATTCTTAGTGAAAAATATTAATATCCATTAACGAAAAATAAATTTTGGTAAAAAATATCTTTTATCAAATTTGTTTCTGTTTTTGTTTTTAAAAATTTAAAAACAAAAACATTTTTATAGAAACTATTTAAACAAAACCAAAGAAAGATTTTAAAAGCTGTTTTAACAAAAATAAGGTTTTTAGTTTTAAAACAATAAACAATAAAGTTGTAAATATTTAATGTCCATTTATTTTATAATATAATAATTAAAATAAATTAACATTTTAGATTATTATATTACTAAAAAAATATTTAATTCTTATTTATAAATTGAATATATTTTTTGATTTATATATTAAATCATCATATTTAAGATAAAAATGAATTTTATCAATATGACTTAAATTTTTAAAATATATTATTTAATTTAAAATATTTTTTTAATTAATTATTTTTAATTAAAAAAATTAACCTATGTTTTTTTTTCATGATTAGATTATATACAAAATTATAAATTTGATCTAATTGGATGATTAATTTATTTACAGAATATGCTAAACTGGATCAGATTAACTGTTTTGATAGTCATAACTGACATAATAATTTATCTAAAAAATATTTTAACTTCAAATATAAGATGAAAGTATTATTAAGACACACACACACCTAACGCATTTAAAATATTATTTAATTATAATATTTTTATTACTATTTTATCTTATAAAAGCGTGAAAAAAAGAGAGTATTTATATTACTTATTATTCACCTCTACTAGTTATGATATGAGTACGAAACCTAAAATATCGCAAAGAGTTAAAAAAAAAAAAAAAACATCTAGAAGAAATTATTCTAAAAACCTTCACACTTTTTACCTCAATTCCAACACATCTTTAACACATTCACCAACATCGACCAAGATACGGTGACAGCACAGCACTAGAACAACACAAGATCTGACAGTCAGATACACAACCAAGAGTCAAACACCTCCATCTACTGCGTTTGTTTTGCCGTTAGCTAAACTTTCTAAAACGACAACAAATTAAATATGTTATTAACCTGAAAACCTTAAAAAAGACATTCAATTAATACGATTTCTTTCATGTTAAGGTAACTTGATTGGACTCATTGACACATAATTGTCTCAAACTGCAAGAGTTGTCGTTGATTCTTAATTTTATATTGTTTTTTATAACATTTATGTTTAGGTTGAAAAAATAAATCCTTTCTTTTAAGTTTTTGTAAAAAGATGCGAAGAAAGGCACAAACCAGTGCCTTTTTATTGAAATATCTATAAAATATAATGTTTAGTAGAGTGTAATTAAACTTTGCAACCAAAACCAAAAACTAACGACCAAAGCAAAAAACACTTCACATGATTCTTATTCTACACTACAACTGCTCTAACCTTTTTACTCTGACAAATTCCTTATGGACATTAATTCAACCGTCGGTCCTAGTACACATATTATGTTTTATATAGGCATGATGGACCAACACAAAATGTACTCTCTTACTATTTTTATTTATAAAATATAAGTTTTTAGAACTTCAATTATTGAATCATTCAATGTTGTTTTCAATATAGAGAGAGCGAGATTGAATATTCAAAAATATTATATGTAATTAAATAAGGTTATATCAAATAACTATAATTCAAAATTATTTTAGATATATGTTTTTAATTAGTTATTATAAAAATTTACATATTATTATATACTAAAAGAAAGAGAGGTACGTGAAACCTCTATAATTTTAAAATATATAATAAATAAAAATAAAAATAAATAAAATATGAAGTTAATTAAAATAAAAAAAATGAGTTAATCATGTCTTATTTTAGTCTATCTCACTTCTCATTCATAAAAGATTGACCGAATAATTGAGTCATTATAATTATGACATATTATAGATTTTAATTTGGACCAATGGACTAACAAATCCGATTATCAATATTTTTTTCATATAACTTTTTTATATGTATATTTTTTTAAAAATACATCTTTAATTATACAATAATTTTTAAATTTTTTTTTAATAAAATAAAATCAATAATGAATTACTTAATAATGTAATATTATAATATTTTTTTACATTTTTGAAAATATGAAGCATAATAAAAGATGGTGTTATTGAAATGCAATTAGTGAACCATACTCAGTGGTACCGGACTTTTGCTGTCCACGATTTTATTATCATTGGTGTTTACTTACTGTGTGCGCGCTGTCCACGATTTCATTATTGTTGGTTTAAGATTGAGATGTGTGGCTGAGAGGATCCTTTATAGGGAGGAATTCCATGCGATGGAGAAGGCCACGTAGAAGCACTCCCACTCCACTCCACTCCACTCCTCATCTCATCACCATGATGGCGGGGCAGTCCAGGAAGTGGATGATCTTGGCCGCCACCATCTGGATTCAGGCCTTCACCGGCACCAACTTCGACTTCTCCGACTACTCCTCTTCCTTGAAGTCCGTCCTCAGCTTCTCCCAGCTCCAACTCAACTACCTCGCCACCGCCAACGACATGGGCAAGTTCTTCGGCTGGTCCTCCGGCCTCGCTCTCATGTACCTCCCTCTCTCCGTCGTCATGTTCATCGCCTCCTCCATGGGTCTCCTCGGCTACGGCCTCCAGTGGCTCGCCATCAACAACCTCATCACCCTGCCTTATTACCTGGTTCCTTTTTCTCATCCATTCGTCTTCCTTCATCCTTAACATCGTCAAAATACACACTGCATTCTATCAAGCTTTACTTAGTGATAGTCAACATTAACTTTATTCACACTTGGGTTAAATATTTACAGGGATTTTTGTTGTCAATTACAAGTTTAGAACATTCCAATGAGATTTACACAGACTTGTCGTTGGGAAAAGCAAAAGAGACTAATTTGAAAAAGTGAGCAGTTTTTGAATCCTTGGGGCTAAGTGGAGAGAGTGGTGACCTTGACTGACCAGTGGCGAAATAGATTTTCAAATGTTTTCTGATATACATGTCAAAGAGTATATCAATTATTCATTTTTTTATTCATGCATAAAAATATATAATAATAAATTATTAATGATTTTTTTTTATAAATTATAATATTTATTTAATTATTTTTTTTAGTTATATGAACTTCAGCGTAAAATTTATATCTATTAAATTTAAAATAAGATTATAATAAACATTTTTATCTAAAAGTTTATTTTATATATATTAAATCATTTTCTTTATTTTTTATTTTATTAATCCATAAATAATATTATATTTCGATAATTTGTAGATAAAACGATGTTATAATTCAAAAACAATATTTTTCTAAATAATCCATAAATCATAATTAAAATGGACAATTAATTCACATATAATAATCTAAATAGGTAATTCACGTATAATTTATATAAATAATTCATAAAAGTTATTTTATTTAGGTAGATATATTAACTTATATATAATATTTTATCAAAATAATCTATCATAATCAACCTATAATATTATTTAATGATTAATATTTTATAATTATTTTTATTTACTTTATAATTAATTTGAAATTTATATTTTAAAATTTTCATAAATAATTATTTCTGTTTTATTTTTATTATAAAGTGAATTAAATACTTATATTTTTTATTTTTCATTATTATAATCTTTTGTTTAAGTTTTTTATCATTATTATTTTGTTTAAATTATCTTAATTTTTGTTTTAAATATAATTAATTATGAATTGATAAAAAATATAAAAAAGAAAGTACATAAATTAATAAAATAATAATAATTTTAAAAAACTTAAATTAACAAGCTTATAAAATAAAAAATAATTAATGTATCATCTTCCTGGGTCCAAGCATTTAATTATTATTAACTTTCCTAGGAGAGACAGCATTAATTAAGCTGGGTTCTTAAGATAAATGGGATGACTTTTTGAGCTTCTGTCCAGTTTTTACAGTATTCTTTATTAGGGTTTGTGTGCTACTCCAGTGTTATATTTTTTAATTTTAAATAAAAACATATTATATTATTAGTGAAACTTGCTGAAGAGGGTACCTGGAATCTGCTAGGGTGATTTTTCTCACTACAGTACAGAATTCCATGCCCAAGATTCCAAGGATATGTCAAATAAAAATTGTTGTTTTCCCAAGTTTTAGAAAAGGTCGTTGTAGTTTTAGATTCCGAAAAGGATAGAAGCTATGAAGCTCTATATAACTATCATTTTTTCCTCCATACAACTTTGATGTTATGATTGTTACGTGTCGTTGTGTTTTGTGTCGTGTTCCTTTCATTCCACAACTTCTCACCGGTAACTCGGTTCATTCTGGTCCCAGTTACACAAACTCCAAATCATACCCATTAGACGTGGTTCTTTTCTATACGTCACTACCTCAGCATATAGCACACACCAGAAAAATTTAGCAACACAATAATAGAACAATGATAATTTATTCACATAAATGATAAATGAAAACAAATATGGAAAATTTCTTTCAGTTTAATTTCAAATTCCAAAGCAAGATTAATGTTGCGTTTACTGGTGGTAACCAAACTATGGTCGATCAATTCCGGAAGAATATTAAACCTCACAAAGTTATAATAATATGTTTATATTTACAAAAAATTGCTTATATTAATTTTTAGTCAAGTTAATAAGCTTTTTACTTTGTATGTGCAGTTCTTTCTTCTGAGCTTGTTGAGTGGCTGTAGCATCTGTTGGTTCAACACAGTGTGCTTTGTTCTCTGCATTAGGAATTTTCCAGTTAACAGACCCCTTGCATTGTCACTCACAGTGAGTTTCAATGGTGTAAGTGCAGCACTCTACACACTTGCTGCCAATTCAATAGACCCTTCATCTGATTCACTGTACCTGCTCTTGAATGCCATTGTGCCAGTTCTCACTTCCCTTGCAGCTCTAGTCCCAATTCTTCTCCAACCTCCTATAGACACTCTCTCTAGATCTCCAGATGCTGCTCACAAAAACTCAGTGATATTTCTAGTACTCAACTTCCTAGCCGTTTTCACTGGCATTTACCTCCTCCTCTTTGGCTCGTCAACTTCTGATGAAGCCACCTCGAGGCTCTACTTTGGTGGGGCCATTTTCCTCCTCATATCCCCACTGTGCATCCCTGGCACCATCTATGCTCGAGTTTGGTTTCACAATGCCATCCATTCCAGCTTTCAGATGGAAGGCTCTGGATTCATTCTTGTTCATGTTGATGATCTTGAGCTTCATAAGGAACTCCTCTCCCGTCAGAATAGTTCTCTCAGTCTCAGCAATGGAGATGGTCACGGCCTGCTGGGTGAGAACGGATATGGAAGTCAGAGGGAAAAAACCGGTGATTTGGGTTGTGACAAGTTGCTTGGTCATAATCAGTTGGCAATTCTAGGAGAAGAGCACACTGCTGCAGTGCTACTCCAGAGATTGGATTTCTGGCTCTATTATGTTGTGTACTTCTGTGGTGGCACAATTGGTCTTGTCTACAGCAACAATCTGGGACAGATAGCTCAATCTTTAGGCCTGAGTTCAAGTATATCTACCCTTGTCACACTATACTCAACATTTTCTTTCTTTGGTCGCTTGCTTTCAGCTATGCCAGACTACATTCGAAAGTAAGTATTTTCTCACCATTATTGTATGTATCATGTTTTGGCTCAATTCTTTCTCTGAATAAATGATTTATACAACAATAAAATATTTTTACACTTGGATATCACCAAGAACTATATATAATAAATTTTTTGCCCTCTACAATTATCTTAAAATCATATTATCGCGTAAAATCTTTTGTATAGAAGCTACATATACATGCTAAACTCTTACGTTAAAATCATAGCAAAGATGATTTCTGATTATACATAAACATTAATACAGACAATGCATCTGTGTTAAATTCTTTTTAATTAAAACTACACGAAAGATAATTTATTCGAAGAGTGCATGCATACTTTTTTAACATTGAGTGAATCTTGAGATATAATATAAGTTTTTAGCAGTTATGATAGTATTTTTTCCAAAATGCAGCAAGTTCTACTTTGCAAGAACCGGATGGCTATTAATTGGTCTTGTTCCAACCCCTGTCGCGTTTATATTTCTAGCTGCATCAGGCAGTGCGGCAGCAGTTAAAGTAGGTACTGCACTGATTGGTCTGAGTTCTGGTTTCATATTCGCAGCAGCAGTGGCAGTAACATCGGAGCTATTCGGACCCAACAGTGTGAGTGTCAATCACAACATTCTCATAACAAACATCCCAATTGGGTCTATTCTCTATGGCTTTCTGGCTGCAGAGATCTACGACGCCAATGCGTACTCAATCCCGGGTGACTTAGTGGGTGACACACTGGTGTGCATGGGAAGGAAATGCTACTTCTGGACATTTGTGTGGTGGGGAGGAATGTCTGTCCTAGGACTTGCTTCTAGTGTGTTGTTGTTCTTGAGAACCAAACACGCGTATGATCATTTTGAGAGACACCGTAGGAGTATTTCAACGGAAGCAGTTGTATCTTAACATTGGCACTGCAGAAAGGTGGAAATCATAGAATTGTTTATGTATAGGGACTATGATTTTGGAGGCAGATCTAGAGCAAGGGCAAGTGATTATGTTCTGCAATGCACCAAAGAAATAAATATGGAGGATTGTGGAAGCTTTGGAAGGGAACAACACGCGAACTTCAACGGCTTTTGACAGCATTAGTTGTGTCGATGTGAGCTGAGAAACTAGATGTAAAAGCATGGGCCAGATGTATATCAATAAAAAATGGAAATCCTTAAATTGTGAAAAGGATTCTTTAACAAATCTGTGTATCAAGAATATTTTTCCCTTTTTGTAAAAAAAAAAAAAATACAATATATCTTTACTTTTTTAAATGTTTTAAATTCATATAACCATTTTTTTTTGTCAATTTACAGTTTCTCTAATAGCGAAATACATCGTTTTTATAATTCAGATGGTTTAGATAGGAGGACGAGAAATGGTTTAGTAGTAATTAAAGAATAAAAAGTAATGAAGGTTAATAATTAAAATAATCAAGATAATAAAGAGCTTTTATTATTAAATTACTTATGTGTTTAGATGTAGACTTCTTCACCTAAGTTATGTACTTATTATTTTAGATAAATAAAATAATTGAATATCAATTTTATAATATTTTAGCGCTGGTGTCTTGTTTACATATGATGGTCTAAGAGGGAATAAATTGATGTTGTTCATAAAAATAATTTAATATTTTTAGTAAACTACTGTTTGTGAATATTTTAAGAGGCCATTCTTGTAGTCTTTATTTGCTCAAGTTAAGAAGGCTTTTCATGCTAAAAAACTATAACATTATTATGTTATTGCATAGTTCCTATTATATGCTAAAAATTGATGATTGAAGGCTTGAAACAAAAACACTGTTAAAGGCTTCTTCTTACCAGACAAGTGTGATTATCAGAAAGTATATGTAGCTCCTTTTTTAAGCCTACTATCATATAAAAAAGAAAAGGCTACTATAACATCATCACGATATATAGAATATGGTCTTCCAAGCCACAATGCTAATAAACTGATAAATTATAATCACCAGAACAATATCCCAAATTGACAAATTTTAAAAAATTTGTTACATTCCTGCTGAATAACAGAAGTGGTTAAGGCAATGATGGAAAGAAAAAGCTTACACCTCAAGGATAGTTACAAAATTTATCTTCTTTTATGCATAGGAACAGTCTCTCATATGCCAATGCCATCTTTGTTGCTGTAAACATAGAAATTGCGTATTCACGGCATGCCTTTCCCCTCCTTGCAAGCCTTGCCTTTCCTTCCCTCACCACTGCTTCAAGTCCATCCAAGAGGGATTCCACGTTGGGAGAGAACATAAAGCCAAATTCATCATCCACCACAATACTACCTTTGATGCTTGGAAACCTTGATGCCAAAAGAGGCTTCCCGCTCATCATGGCTTCCATCAGAGTAAGATCAAGCCCTTGTGGTCTAAGCGTAGGATTGACAAAAATGTCAATGGCATTGTAGAATGCTCGTAGCATGGAAGGATTCATGGATCCAAGAACAAGAACTTGGTTTCCTAAATCCCTGTATCGATTCTCCCATGGTCCTGAGCCAGCTACAATCAAATATACATTAGGGTGCTTTGTTATTAGCCTAGAGTATGCTTCATGAAGGAGAGGGTGGCCTTTGTCCTTCACTAATCTTCCAGCTACACCAAGCACTAAACTAGCATTGCTTGGAATGCCAATTTTAATTCTAAATTCCTTTCCCAAGTCCACTTCTTCTCTGAAGTCATCCTCATCAACTCCATTGAGAATCACATGCACTCTTCTGCTGGGGATTTGGTACACATCTCTTAACATCTCGCCACAACTATCACTGATAGCAACATGGTGTGCATAGTTTCTGAAGAACCTGATCTCTTTTAGGATCTTAGGGAGAACCCCTTGCAAGCCTTTGTCAAAATCCGGGGATCTAGGCTCATCAATTCTACGAGCTAAGTCTTGGAAAATGCTAGATTGCAAACTCTCCAGTGCTATGCCATGCCATGAAACTACAAGGTTTGGAAGGTCGCGAGCGAGCCAGTGAGGAAGTGCTACACTTTCTGAGTGAACAACATCGAAGGGTTCTTTTTGGTTTTGTTCCAGAAACTGTTCCCATGCTTTGTTGTAGCGCCACTTGCCTGGCTCCCCTTCATGGCAATGGATGAAGGGTGAAGAGGGTGCATTAGCATCTGCTTGTTGATTGGTTGTCTCTGAAGAGAAGGTTGGCGTGGTTTCTTCTTGTGGAGGAGAGGTGAAGATATGAACCATGTGGCCCCGCTGAGCTAGAGCAGTGTGAAGTGTGTATGCATGGCGCTCCATGCCACCAGGAATGGTTCCAATAGGCCATTTTCTAGAGAAGACAGCAATTTTGAGAGGTACGGGTGAAGGGTTGTGTTCGAGAAATGGGAGTTTGTTCCATGCGAATTCGGCTAAACGAAGATCACCTGACCAGGTTTTGGATAGGGTGGTGCATGTGGTGGGTGTGTGGAGGAGGAAAAATGCTGGTATGGTGAACAGTACAAGAAAGAAAAGGGTGACGCAGAAAGTAAAATTAGAAGGAGAACTGGACTTCTTTGATTTGTTGTTGAAGGCCATTTGTTAAAGGAATTCTAAAATTTTGGACATGGATTTTATTTTTGCGTTTTGAATTCTGTGGCTTATGAGGTGGAAGATGGGAAGTATCTAAGGGGGATAGTGAGGTATACATGCAATGAACCGTTTAGTTGGATTTTACTTTAATAGCATTTCTCACGCCCCTTTTTGGGGAAAAAAAGTGGATTCATGTGGCAGAGTTTTCGTAGGTTTCTGAATCAGAAACTTTAGTTAATATGCACACTCATGCCCGAATGGACTTGAGAGAAATTTAGAGTCACTATTGATATGCTGAATTCCGGATTAAGTTTTGTCTTGTGTAGAAAGAAGGACACCACAACTTCGGCTAATTACAAATTTACAACGTTTTCTTCTTGTGATTTAGAATTTTGCATGATCTGATGCCACACAAACTGAAGCAGAGTAGCTAGCCTAAGATATTTTTTCAATAAGTTTTCTACATTACTTGAATAGTAGATCATAGTAAGAAAAAAAATTGGGTGGATCCTGCTACATAGAAGTCAAAGTTATTATGCAAAAAAACATTTTATTTGGTCAATTCAACTTTCTATCATTATCACTCAACCAACCGTATTAAGAAGCCTATTTTTATAATAGAATTTGACACATGTGCTTCCTGGAGAACCGCTGAACATGATGGGGTTCTTGCAATTTGCTTACATAATTTGAAAGGTTTATAATTTGGTCCCTTCTCACCATTTTTGGAATATATAAATGGTAGTCAAATCATGTGACGTAATTGTGGGATTTGTCCAGTCCTAAAGCAGTTGAAATTTTACTCGTCTTCCTGGCTTAATGGTTTTCTTCTCAAGCATTGCATATAACTTTGAGTAAATAGCATTTACAAGCTATCCTTGATCTGTAAATCACATGGAAAGGCTTTTCCTTGAAGAAATGAGTTATGTTCTCACTTCTTATGATAAACCGGACACGTATTTCAGTGGGAATTTTTTTCTCGGGAGATGTCTTAATATATAAGATTATTTTTCTTGTATTCGGAAGATTTGGTTTAGTTTATAACTACAGACAGTTAATAAGCATGTTATCAGTTGATTTAAAAATGTAGCTGATTTTCATTTTGATGGATTGAGAAGAAGATCTCACTTGTCAAAGGAAGATTTTAATGTACACTCATTAGTTTATCTATATTGCATATATGTTTTATACATTTAATTACACATATATAGGGTGGCTTAACAATTTCTCGTATACCACATGATACTAGAAACCACTCTTCCAAAAGGTAGCAATCAAGTTTTCTTGCTCATAACTGGAGATGGTTGCTTGTGGTTTGCACCGGCTCTAGTGTTCACATTCACCTTGTTGTTGGAGACTCTATTCCTAGTAGATTTTTGTGACACTGGCCAGTGTCCACTGGTAACTGCCATGTCCTTGTACTGTTGCAAGCCTTCAAGAGTTTCAACAATCATTGCCATTCTTGGTCTGTCTTTAGGATTCAAACTTATGCATTGCAATGCCAAACGGGCCAATTCTTTTGCACCCTTCACAGAATATTGACCTGCAAGCCTTGGATCCATGATGTACCTCAACCTCCTACTGCTACTCAAGTAAGGTTTTGACCAATCCACAAGGTTTTGCTCAGTCTTTGGTCTTGTTTTGTCCGTTGCTCTTCTTCCTGTAAGCAGTTCTAGTAGGACTACCCCGAAGCTGTAGACATCACTTTTGGTGGTTAAATGCCCTGTAAACAAATATTTGTTGCATTAAAGTCTGCAAAGTATGCCCAATTTGACGAGAAATTATTGCACGGTTAGTTCCACATGGTTCGACCAATATCCACATGCCCAATTTTCAGAAAGAGTTAATAACATTCTTTTTCATTACCAAGAAGAATCCCGTCAAACACTGTAACTATCTTCCTTGGATGTAATTATTAACGTATAATATGGCTGATTCATTGCACTAATTTTTATCTGACAAGTAATCATATTCAATTTACCAAAAAGCATTAGAAAATGTCATATGAAGATTGGTCGTGATTGTAGATCATATAATAATTCCTCCCCAATTGACGCCAGTTATTGATTGAATTCCACTTTTGTTCTCCTTAGGGAAGAAAGAAACATATGCCAGAAAATAGGTGCACATCAGATTTATTAATTTTACCTGTTGAGATGTATTCTGGGGCTGCATAACCATAAGTGCCCATGACTCTGGTTGAAACATGTGTGTTTGATCCCTCTGGCCCCATTTTCGCAAGTCCAAAATCTGATAATTTTGCTGTGAATTCCTATTTTAAACAGAGAGATTGGTAGTTTCTAGTGTTATTTAACAATTTTAATCAATAACAAAGAGAATGATTGGTAGTTGATTACGTACAGAATCAAGCAAAACATTGGAAGTCTTGAAGTCTCTATAAATGACTGGTTTCTCAGCTCCATGCAAGAAGGAAAGGCCTTTAGCAGCACCTGTTGCAATTTTTAATCTTGTTCCCCATGGAAGAGAGGTTAGCCCTGCAGTTACATGCAGTGACTAACTGAGTTAGGCATTGTTCGTTTAATATCTTCAGAACAAATTTCTATTTTCTACAATGGGTTCTATAAACACATTTCTGTGTTCTATAACTTTGTCTCTTCAGCGTAAGAACAGAGAATTTGAAGAAGAGATTAAGAAAACTTCTCCCAGTTGTTTCTGTATTTTTGTGTTTAAAATACTAGTTTTGAAAACAATTTCAAAACTTAACAGAATTTTGATGATAAATTGAATACTACTCAGTCGTGTAAAACTGCTTTAGAAAACAGAAAATAGTATGAAGTGAATCAAACAAGTAACTTAAAAAAAGACAAAAAGTGTTGCTTAGCGAGGCTTTGGAAAGTATGTATAACAAATAAAAATGTAAAAGGATTTTGAGGCATACTTCTGAAGAGGTGATTCTCCAAACTTCCTCGTGGCATGAATTCATAGACAAGTAATCGTTCTTCATCTTCACAGCAATACCCAATCAACTTAACCAAATTGGGGTGTCTTAGCTGCCCAAGAAAAATCACTTCTGCCTGCAATCCAATCCAATTATTCAATTCACCCACCCAAAAAAAGGGTGCTTCTGATTTAGCTTTATACAAAATTTTACAATATTTTTACAAGGATTAAAAAACTAAAATAGAGATAACAATAAGAATGGTTAAACTTTATGTGAAGGTTGCAAAAGAAAAAGCTAAACAACTTAAAAGGTGCTCTTAATCAGATTGATTAAAAATCACTAGCGCATTTGTTCCCAAAACAAAAACTTTTGCGCTGGCAGGCATTGGGTTTCAAATTCAGGCCCATTGATATAAAATGGGCTCCGGTCTTCAAAGGGAATGTTATTTTTTGTTTATAAACAAATTTTTCTATAAAAATATAGTAACTATCTTAGGGAGTGTAGTTTATTTTTTATTCATTAATTGATATATTTGTATGAATAATTCTCAAACTATTGTAACACTTTATTTACCTAGTCGTTTATTCATAAAGTTTCAATATTAAAATAAAAACAAAGAACTTCATAAAATTTAACCCATGCATTTCTGATTCCTTAGTCTGGTTTCTCTCAAATATAATAAATAATAGTTTTTGAAAACTCTCTTACAGCATACTATTTTATTTCACTTTTCTTGTACTGTAAGAGATTAACTAGCATCAATCCTCCCACGAACCAAAATAATAAAATATGAGCATAAAAAGTGATATAATAATAGTGCATGGCAATATGAAAGTCTTGTAAAGTTAGTACAAAATTCTCTGACTTTTCTCTTTGGATGCCTAATCAGAAGAGTCCATGGAGTATATAATCCACTCCCACTAGTTGCATCACACCTTAAAAATGAATTGCCAATATTCTGATTCTAACAACTACATCAAAAGTAAACGACCCTGATAACCAATACACACTCTATCAACAATATTCTCATGAGTTTTCTGAACTGATATCCAAAGTGTTCTTAATCGATTGATATTGAATACACACATTGACCTTAACACTATGTGATGTTCGAGATGATTTGCAATAGTTAATAAAGAACAATACGTAATGATCGATACTCACAAGCCATTCACGGTGTCCTTGCAAGCCTTCTATGTCAAGAAGCTTGACAGCAACAGGTTGTGCCTTCAAACCAAGTCTGAAATTATCATCTAAGTAGCCCTTATGCACAGTTCCGAACCCTCCTTCTCCTAGCAAGAAGTTGCTGCTGAAATTCTGCGTTATGGCACGCAACTCACTCAGCTGAAAATCAAACAAGTCCGACCCAAAAGACTGAGCAAGATCCTCGTTGATTCGCACAGACGAGGAACGACTGAGATCAGAGAAGGAGAGCCTCCTGAACGATGGCAAAGGAGCAATGTTCTTTGACAAGTCAGAACGTGAAGGCTTGCACCTACTGAAGTTCTTGAAAATGGTTTGGTCCTCTGTGGAGCAGCAATTTGCAGTGAAGGGTCGCCATGGCTTTGATGGTTCCTTCATTTTCTTAAGGTCTTGTGCCAAAGGGTTATGATGTTGTGCAAAATTTAAGTACCAGGAATATTGTATAATATATGTTTGATGGAGATTGAGGAAAAGATATTCTTTCTTCAACTGCTCTAACCACTCTGGTAATTTTTGGGGGCATTATAATATGTTGTCATATGTTTGTTTACTTATGTATGTATATGTTGTTTTTGTTCTCTGATTTGGCATCTATGTCGTGTCTTCATGCACAATACACCAATGTCTCCAAAATAAAAATTAAACAAAAAACTCATGTCTCTACCAAAATAATAACTTGCATATAACATGTTTATCTTAAACATGAAGGGTGTAAATTGTACATAGATTATTAAATCAATTGATGATCGACATGGATACTAATATTTATGCTGTTTGCCAATATGAAAAGTTTTATGAAATGTGTGTATTACAAGAAATTATTGGTTAGAATAAAATTATATAGAAAGTTACTAATTTTAAACATAAGTTGCTACTCTAATCATAGCCATAGGTGGCGTAAGGATACATTTAATTATACAGTAAAATAAATCAGATTGGATAGAACCTTATCTGTTCCATGAGGAGAATAGGGCAAATAAATTCTAAATTTCATTCATAGTTTATGTTAACAGGGGTAATTAAGAAAACTTAATCAATCTCACCCTTTTACTTTGAATATAGTATATGTGCGCTAATGATTTGGTAACCTAAGTAATCGTATAAATTTTAACAGTGACGAAGGGAATGATAGCATCAATTATGTCTTCATTCAGAAAGACAAGTACCGTGAAGAGGAGCAGTTGCATGTTGAAGTGCTGGATAAGGTATTCAAAAAGCTAGTCCAAAAAGTCATATTTATAATAAAAGAGGAAGAAAATAATCAAAAATTAAATTAAAGAAAAAAAAAAGGTAGTGTATGAGGTGTATATACACATAAGTATGTTACGTACTCATTTGAACCAATTTCAACTACCAGATAAAAATTAAATCATCCATCAATCTGATGTTAATTTTGTCAAACTTTGAAAATGTTGGTCATATCTTCATATTCTATCTTCTACTTTGTATATTCAATTAATACCAAAACCGGTTTAACCAGAGTTCACTAAAGTTGTAGGAGATAAAACAAGATGATTTTTATATGCAACCAAATGTATTATGTATGCTTCTATATATAATTAAGGAAGTGGGTTTGTTATTGCTGTTTATATAAATTTAACTTGTGGATTTGTTTCAAAATTTTCCATTCAAATATTACTGTGAGTTTGCATTTTGTTAATGAGATAAACGTTAATTAATTTATTAAAAAATTCACATCATCTTTAACTTAAAATCTTAAATATAAAATCTTTCTTATGTTACTAAATTTTTTAATTCTTACAAAATATAAAACTTATATTTACACTTAAATTTTTTAATATAACCATTTTAAAAAAAAAAACCTTACATCCCTATTATATTACAATAATAATAATAATAATAATAAGATTAGTATCTTTTAGTTGTTAAACAATTTTTATTATATCATCTTTAACCTTCACATTGGCACTATAGAATTTAAGAATGCGATGGAGTCACGTATAATAATGATAACTTTAAATAATAATAATAAGTTATAAATATAATATTTTAAAATTTTATGTTTCAGAATAATATTATATTCTCTTAGTTGAAGAAACCAACTCGCTGGTTAATAAATTTTGGACACTGAAGATTAATTTCAGTATGAAATTTTTAAGTGTAACATCGAAAGTTTGTATCAACTTTAATCTCTTTTTCTTCATATTTTTTTCTGAAATGTATTCTGCAACTTTTTTCACTGCATGTGCAAACAGAAAGCAGAGATAATTAAAGCACGCGTTTCCTAATTTTGTTTTGCATCACAAAATGCTATAAATTCAAAACTCTAATGTTGGAGTACATGAAAAATAGAAGCTTATTAGAACAATATTAGGTTGCGTCGAAAAGCACACACTGAGAATTCAAGAGCATGAACCTTGATCTTTGATTGAATCTGCAATGCGTTTGAGAATCAAACTTAATTAATGTGAAGTATTTATAGTTTTAATTAATCTACATCTAACACTAACTCAAGTGTTCTTCTATATTTAAGTTATTTATAATTAAAAAATAATTAGAATTTTAAAATACTTATATAAATTATAGTTTTATGATAATTTTAATCTCAAAAACATAATTATTCCTTAGTTTCCACGTTTAAAAAATATAAACATTTTAGTTCCTTAATAATTTATAGTCAATTATTTTTTAAACAAAATGCTTGATATACATATGTAAAAGTGAGAAATCTGCTATCAATTCATTCTTAATAAGAATGTAAAAAAAAATGTTATCAAATAATTTCTAGAAATCACAAAAATATATTCGCATACACAAATATTTATGGGACAAAATTCATTATGAATAAAAATAGATGTTTAATAAATATTTGTGAATAATTTTTTAACTATCAACTTCTTGTTAATAAAGTGTGGATACGAATATTAAAATATCTATATTAAGGATATCTATTAACTTTTGTTTAATTTTTTCTATAATCAAATTATGAACATTAAGTTATTGAAAAAGAAAACATTAACAGTTAATAATTAAAGGATGGTTTAACATTTGATTTTATATGACTGTAATGTGATAACACTCAATTTTGTCCTTCATTTCATTGTCACATCTGAACCATGGAACCACCATCACAGAACATGATGTTACAAACCAAGTATCATAAGATCTTAACATCGTGTCACTTAAACCTACCAACAACGTTAATTTCATATCATTTGACCAAACCAAGCACCATGTTTTTTCTCTATCAACTTGCAACTCCATTAATAATGTCCCATCACAAGTTATCATGATCTACAAACATTTCTCATTTTATCATGGACATGTTATATACACAATCAGACTAAATATATAATCATAACACTAATTATTGAATTTCTATATTGAAAATGTCTTAGGAGGAATAATGGGTGAAAATATGTAAACATTTCTTCACACAGACAATGAGACATTTCTCTTGAAAAAGACAACACAGTTGATAGACCAGTCCAACACAATTATCTTATTGGATAGCTTTTTTAACATACCACCAATCTTATGCATTACTTGAAGATAAAGAAAACACAATTTATTAAATAATGTATGACATAAAAAAATTGCTATAAAAGGAAGCCACCAATTAATAAACCATACATTTCAATACAATAACAAATCAGTTGAATTCTTAATTTTCAAATGAACCTATTGAAAAAACCAGATCAAGATCAGAGTAAAAATCAATTTTTATTTCTGAGAGATAATTTGTAGAGTCTATACACTTTGGAAATTCTAGTTATAATCACAAATTCAGGAGAAGAAAATTAAGAGAAAGCATCACATATGAATAAACTCACAAATATTTACATAAGATTTGGTTCTTTCGGAGGATCAGAGAGAATCGATTTGATCGTGGAAACATCGATTCTTGCTGATTCCTGCTTGACCCATTGGACAACCCTCTCTGCTTCCTTGCTCACCCTTTCTTCCTCTTCCAACGCTTTCTTCAGCCTCTTTTCTTGTTCTTTCACACAAAACGTGCTCCTGTCAGATAGCATCATCTCATCATTCTTTCCCCATTCAACGTCCTCTGAACCCAACACGCCACTGCTTTTGCCATTCCTTTCAACACTCTTCTTGCCGGAGGAGAAGCAAAAGCAACATGCTGATCCTCCTCTGTAATCTGACTCCATCATGAATTTTTGGTAACGGAATTTGATGATTAATGTGGAGTTGTTGAGACGAGGTGTTATTTGAAGAATATGTCTTGTTCCTTGTCAGCATATGCTTAGGTTCATTGTCGGTGAGATGTTGGGACCCAGTTGAAGCAATTTGATTGAAATTGTGAGCATTTTATGAGGTGCTGAAGTATGTGTTTTTTTCATTCATGGCTATTAAGATAATAACAGGTTAATTTAGTATTTATAATTCAACTCTTTTCAATTAGTTAAAAAAAAAAGAGATTATATAAGTTATTTTTCTATTTTACTCTCAAATGAATTTTTTTATTTGTCATATTAAACAAATATTTCAACCTCGAATTCCCAAAAATTATATAATTAAGATCAATTAATAATGTGAGATATTATCTTTTCTGGCAAAATGGAAACTATAATTGATAATTCACCCTTGTTTTTTCTTGAGATTATTCAACATAAAAAAAAAACAAAAAGTTTATGTATTAGTATTGATTTTGAATTAATTTAAGATTCTACTTCGAAACTGTAATAAATTTATTAAATATATATAATCAATTATAAAATGAAACTCTAAATAATACCAACAACATATAAATGAATTAAATATAATAAAATCATCAATTTAACCACATTAATTTTTAAATTTAATTACTCATTATCACTTTACTACTTTAAAATTAATATTACAACGTAACTCATTCCATTTGTATAAACATATTTTTAAAATTTTATTACTGTTAGAATTAAAATGAGTTTAGCAGAAAACCTTCCACGTGTCCATATCTAAAGGCGCAATGTTGAGTAGTGGGCCCTAAGAATGCGCGCGTGGACCCCACACTCGGAAACGACCAATTAGCCGTTGGCTCGTTTTGACTCTGAACCCCCCTCACGCTCTTGTTGCTTTCCCTCTTCCTTTCCCTTTTCACACACACTTCACAACAATACTCACTCACCTTAAACAGCACAAACCACACTTCATCACCAACAATGGTGGGTTTCTACGACTTCTCCGACACCGATAACGAATCCGCCATAGAAGAAATCATCTCGCAGGCCCAAGACGCATGCATTTTGGACCAACTCTCCGCCATCAACTGCTCCGGAATCACCAACTCCGTTCTCCCTTCCCACCTCGAAACCCGTTTCCGCAACCTCAAGTCCTTCCCACCAACCAAACCTCGCAGCATTCCCACCCCCTCTCCAAGAAACCATGCAAGTTTCAAACTTTCGCCCTCCAAACAGAATCCAGATTCTGGGTACACTTCTTCGCATGACAAAAAGGAAGTGGGAGAAAAACCTAAAGATGGTTCTGTTTCTTCGCCCCCGTTTTCCACTTCCTCTGAGGAAAGTTCTATGTCTTCCATTTTCAAACCGGCGCAAAAGGACGGTTCGAAAAAGGACTCTCCTTTGAGGTCTTCGAGTTCTCCTTCTCCTTCGCCTCCTCGTAGGAGGGGTTGTTTGTGGTGCTCTCCCAAGAAGAAGGAGCAGAAGAAGAAGAGTAAGGAGAATTGGGGTGATGAGTTTTTGGCCGAATTGGGAAGTTTCTCGATGAAGGAGCAGCAGAAGATCCTGAAGAAGGCGATGAAGGAAGAACAGAAGGTTAGCCGCGAGGCTGAGAAGATCGTTCAGTGGGCTAAGCAAGCATCTGCAAAAATGAAAGCTTCTGACATTGATGATGAACTCAGTGATTGATGAGCACTGAATGTTGGGGTTCTATATCAAATTACTCTTCTGATATTCAGAGGGAAAGAAGGAAAATTAGTAGATATTAAAGCTGTTACAAAGCATTTTTGTTGTTTTGTTTCGTTTGAGGACAGGGGAACACTCAATTTCATTGTAAGTACTGTCCCAATGTTGCATTTGTCTTATTTTACATCAATACAATTTTACATAGTTTGTGGATTACCTCGTTTGGCTGTAATGAGTTTATACAACTGATAATGGAGATATTTTTTTGCAATTTTATTTCGATTTGATTATCTCCATTGTGTTTTTGGTCAATTTTAGATTGTAATTACTCTGTAGTTTTACAGTAGTTGGCAGACTTGTAATTTGTTAAACCCCAGTATGCTTTGTTACAATTTGGTGTTTGTTTTGAACTTCAATTTGATGGGTCAAAGCTATATGATTAATCATAAGCACAAATTGTTTTTCTGGGTAGTTTAAAACCTAAAAAATGCATTGCACTAATTTTCAATTTAGTTTCTGAGGGCGGGATTTCAATATGTACAATTGTTTTTATTACTCTCCTTAACATATATACATTAAAAATAAGAACAATTTTTCATGTACATCCATTTCTTCCAAATACCAAAGAAAAAAAGTATAATAATTATGGTACTTTCATGAAACTCCTCACTTTATTTTATTTATTTCACATCCGATCTCATATTTGGGCATGCCATTGCAAGTCATATCAGACTTGACTTTTTCCGGAGGTACTTGATAATAAGGAAATTATCTAACATGTGTGATAGTTTTACTTGGGATTTCCTCTTGAAAGTTCACATTATGAAAAAGGAATCATTGATGAATGTATCAGACTTTCTTCTTCTTCTTTTTTATGCCCAAATGGACCTGTTTTGGAACATGAATACTTTTAAATGATGGAATGTAACTGGGATGTCTGTTCACATTAGTTCAACCACAGTAATTATATTAGAACGTATGTTGTATCATAAGAAAATGATTTTAATAAATGGTAAAGAAAAATCAACTAAATCCGTGTCATGTATGATATTAAACAAGCTGGAAAGTTCGTACATTTTTTCTCTTTAACGCATGCACGTGAAAACAGAGCGAAGAGAAATTGATATAAGTTTCAGAGGGGCAAAGGAACCTAAAGTCATTAGCTGTCTTAGATCCTTCAAGCACATGTAACTTTGTCTCTGTGTGTATGAATGTATGCAGCTATTGCATACATGTGAGAAACGAATATATAGAGAATCTGCTATACATTTTCTGGACAAAGAAAACCTTTAAGGAACTTATGTATATAAGCCAACACGCGTGTGAAATCCAGTTTATTTGAAATCTATGATTCTAGTTTTGTTTAAACCTTCATTTAGTTTTCAGATAATCCATTAACACCATATAAATTTCTGGGTCCCAGTAACATAGGCTACAATTTTTTTTGCCAGACTAGAAAGATATAATGCAACTAAAAAATAAATTACTTTTTCCATATTGATAATACATAGGAAGATTTCTTAATACAGAGATTCCTGTCATGTCTTCATTTAGAATTACAAACAATCCTACAGAATATGGACAGCATAAAATTAACATTTAGCAACCTCACTAAGCTTTTCATCTCCAAAACTAAGTTCCTTAGAATGAGGGTCTAAGAAAATGCATATAATATATATATCAATCTACATAATCAAACTATTTCCTATTTCAATTATGCTCACATCACATATACAAGGTACTGCACGCCCAAAAATAATAGCAAACACTTGCTATGGCTTTTCAAATGCACCTATTCCGTGAGTACAATATACAATTTTGACCTCACCTAATCAAAAGACCAATGTTGGTATTGAATGACGTTATTCCGTTACCTTGCTGGCCGGTATCAAGTCCTGTCTCTGTACATAAGCAGAGGGAAACCATCCAGCATTGCCTTTGCACTCTCCTTCAGACCATCCATTGGGCCCAACCTGGAAATGTAACAACAACCACAAGTACAATAGAAATGCAGCTCAAATCAGCTAGCCTGGTATTGGCAATGTAGATTCTAACTTAATGTCTAAAAGCATTTGGCTCTTGATGCCAAAAGCAGAGGGACAAAATGGAGATATAATCTAAATTCACTTGTATAAAAAAAATTCCCAAGATAAAACGACCAAAAATGAATCTCTTTTGAAGTTAACTCATTTATTTGATTTTCATACCTTCATCTGCTTTAATGCCCACTATCTGTTACTTAAACATAAGAAACATTTAACTTAGATATTCAAACCTTTCACCGCATAATCATTTTGGTAACATGCAAATACAGGCAACATTTTTACTATTATTGTTCGGAAGTGTATGGTGTGCCTTTTCTTACGTCTGAGATCTCACAAAATAATGTGGTCGAAAAGCTTGGGCATTCCTTACTTACTAGTTGGTTTTGTGGAGTTAGAGTCCAAGTTCAAATTCTAAGAACTTCTACTGCCACATCTGATTCAGTACTTGCAAAATATGTTACAATTTTATTATGACAAAAAAATATGAATACCAAAAAGTCCATCTTCAGTTCTTTACACAAGCTAAAGTTAACCTTAGAAAGAGTCGGTTTATCTGGAGTACAAGCGAAGATGGATCACAAATAGCTGAACAGTTCTTAAAGAAATACCTGACGAACTACAACAAAATCATCAACTGATAGGCTTAACTCCCCCTCAGCCTGAGCATCAAATGGATGTACGACCTAGAAGACAGATAATGAGGAACATGAATCAGTCCAGAAGATTAACAAAAATGGAAGATTGCACTGCACTGGTTCAAACATATTTTGGATTATATTATCCTATGACAAGACATGAATTCTTATTTTGCACAAGTTTTTTTTTTTGTCCTAGCGGTCAGATATTCTTCATATTAGACAATAATGCTAGAATGGTAAGATAAGACCACTATTATTAGCGGAAAAGTTATCCCCAAGTACTTTGCACAAAGATTTGTCAATGTTTATGCGTATGAACGTGAATGTGATGATCTCATAACATTCACCATTTTACACATTTTGTTTTCTGTAGTACCTTCATGAAAAAGTATATGACAATTTGATAATGAAAAGAGGTATCTGGAGTAAGAAGACAAATACTTCATGGCTTAAAATCACTGCATATATATAATATAGCAAATATCCATAAATTCAAATATGCTGACACATGAAAAATCAATATTAGCTAGCATTAAAAGCAAAAAAATAAGTATCTGTGTAGGTTTCATCTTTATCAGCAATAAACTGCAAGAATACAGTTGTAAATTATGAAGAATTTGTAGAGAAAGATTTATTCATCGGTTAAAACGTGACCTACCTTTGCAAAAAAGTATGTGCCTGTTTGATTGTTGTGTTTATAATCAGTGCCATTTGAAGCAGCATTCTCATCTGCAGGTTGATTATGTTCATCTCTTGGCACTGGAAATGATGTGGCCTCTTTTGGTTGTCTCTCCCCAATTATCTAACGCCATATAACATTCAATATAAGATACAGGTTATTAATTTGATCAGCACCCCCAAAAAAATGAATAGAATATATGCCAGAAGCTAAAATGTAGAAAAGAGACAGAAACTAGTAATATTCTTCTGATTTGAAGTGTATGGGTATATGGTGACTGACCTCAGCATATGCTTTCTCTAGAATAATAAGGACATGCTGATGATAGGCTCTTTCTGCATCCACCTGCCAAAAGGGGGAACAGATGAAAAAAGAAAGAAAAGGTTTAGGAGAGGAAGATTTCCTCAAGGCTCAAGAACCATATAATACAAAATTTAACTAGAAAATAATGTAATGAGTGCACTCAGTTAAGCAAACATTATTTACTATCGTGAATTTAAGTTCTCGTTAAGGTTTTGATCGCCATCATGTCAAGAAATCTACTTAGTTCATAATTCCTATTACTTTAAGTAACCAACCAAACCATAAGTATAGTGTAAAGAAATTTTCCTTCTTTTTTATAATTTTCATATAGGAAGCAACTTGGTCAATGGCAACCCCGGGCAGCCCAGTACTAAAGAGTACAAGACTCCCACCTAGTGGGGTTTCTGGTTAGCAATAAATGTACAGTCTTACCCCCACAAGTAGAGACAGTTCCAGGGTTTAAACCCATATGCACTAAGGCTCGCCCTCTGGTCAATGGCAACAACTTTTGTATGAACAACAAATATTGATACTTTCAAATTGTTACTAGTTAGCACTTGACACTCCATTCAGCTGTTAGCAATATAATATACTATAATACTAAGCTTTGTTGTTAACCACGAGTCAGGCACATTACAGTCTAATCAGTAGTGACATTGGCAAGAGAGTACTGTCACAAGGAATTTAGCAATACCATTGTACGAAGGCTCTGGAGTGTCATCTGTTGTTGTTGTTCTTCAACGGACAACATTGCGGCAGTTGCTTCTTTACCAAGTGCCCCCAAGGCAGATTTTAGTTCTTTCAACCTTGTTTCTGCATTTTGAAGCCTAACAGAACTCTCTGCAGAAACAGAAGAATTCCTCAACTTTGATCGACGCCTCAAAACTTCAGCAGCCTGATGAGAAGATATATATGATAAATACCACGCATAGCATACCACCAATGCACCACTGTATCAGTAAATTATTACCTGCGCTTCTACTTCTTGATGAAGTTTATCATACCGGTGAGTGAGGTGGCGTGCATCCTCCAACGGAGCTCCTGTTATCTGTGCCCGCAGTGGCTCAGAGATCTATACAAAACCTGAACCAGAGTTAGAAGCATAAATATGTGGGGATGGAACATGATTGGAAGTCTCCTTGATTGTTTTTCATATTTAGATTGGGTAGAAGACTTAAAAATTTGGTATATGCAGTACAACTGAAGGTAATGACAAAAAAATTGTCTTAAAAAAAAAGTGATAATTTAGTATTAGTTCCGTAGAGCAAGGCTTCCCTTGATAGAACTAGCAAGTAAACAGTCTTCTTACATTGTCTTGGTGAATAGGTCCGACAAACTAGGGCTTCTCATTTCCTATAAAAAAAAAAAAAAACTAATATCCTAATAGAAATATGGAGAAGTTAAATTCCAGAACCAGTGCGCAATGTACAAGTCTTCGTGAAAAAATATAATGCAGAGAGGCAACCACCAGTAAATCAGGTAGTTATAATGTTACACTAAAAAACATCAACTGCAAATATTAATATATCATATGGTCCACTGAAAGTCTATATTTCAGAAAATGAACTCTTCAAGACTACAATTGAGAGTACAAAAGAAATTCCCAAAAGATTACCTGATCACCTAAGATCCCGAGCAAAGTCTCCCTCTCATTTTCCATCATATCGTACGAATTACCAAATTGAAGAGAAGCCCTGGCAAGGGGGTAACTACTACCAAGATTCTCGGTCCCATATCTACAGCAGTCCCTAGCCAACTTCCTCACTGAATTCCAGAGAACAAAATATTAACTGAGGCATAAACCAAAATAACAGAGGTGCAAAAGGCCAAAACTTACCTATGTCCATCTGCTTGGAGCTAACAGAGATGAGCCCTTCAATAGCACGAACAATATGCCGCTGAAAATGCTGTGAAAACACATTGGTTAAAACCATGACAAAACAAAGCTTCTGACCCAATTAGATCAGATACATGGAGAGAAAATATAAAAGCACCTTAGCTGTCTTTGTAGAAGTGTATAACTTTTGAAGCTGCTGGTGACATTCAATTTCAGATTCATCCGTCATGAGCGGTTCATTGCTAATTTGACCCAACTGTCTGAGTATGGCCTGCAAAACAACATCATGATAGAAGACCAAAAGTCAAACGAGTAAAACCACTAGATTGACAAAAAAAAAAAAACACAAATATAACCAATAGAAACAGACAGACAGAGTCAATACTTTTCGTTGAAGGTTCCCATCCCCATTAGTTCAAATCAAACCAAAAGTAAAAATGAACGTTTTTATATATAATCCTACGATTAAAAATTCAAGCTGAAATTGAAAAAAAAAAATGATATTGTGATCCCATGCCGACAGAAGCAGTTATAACCTAAAGAGTAAATAGTAACACCACTCAATTGAGAAGCACCCCACGGAAAAAAAAAAATCCACTTTCATCTAAAAGAAGAATAGGAATGATGACCTGTTGTTGCCTGGCAACTTGCTCCCTTAATTTGCTTGCTTGCTTCCTTATAGCATCCATTCTTCACTCTTTGTTCACAATAAAAACAGTTACTTTGTTGCAGTCCAAACAGAAAATTATTAGAAAAAGAGAGTTTTGTACTGGGTTTCAATTTTTTCATGAAGGGGTGGAAAGAAGAGGATTGATTGCTACCTGTAACTACCTGGCTAGCTGGGTCTTTCTAGAGAGAGAGAAAGAAAGGTTTCCACTTTGGAACAGTTATGAGAAGAGAAGCGAACAGATAAATTATGATAATAATTGAATGAATGAGTTATGAGAATGAAAGTGAAAACTGAATCATGTCGTAAGAGAAAGGGGAGAGAGAATCTTGGGGAAAAAGGCGTTCTTTTTAGACTTTCACCGCACCGCACAAGGACACGCGCTTGACCTTTCTACAAAATGCCTCGCTAAAAAGATAGAAATATTTCTATTTAAAAAAAAATTATAGAAATGAAACATAAAAAAAATAAGACGATGTTTTTGTTTATAACTAAAATTAAAAATAATTTATTTAGTTAAACGATCTCAATATATTACACTTCTAGTATAAGTGATTTTTTTTTCTACGAAAAACAATTACACTATTAGAATTACATATAAAAAGATAGTATTTAGCACATGCATATAGTAAAAAGAATATATATACATACCTACCTTTTTCTCTGGACAGTACACAAAAAATTAAAAGATTGGAGATTAAAAATATTTATATATATAATAAAAATAAAATAACTTTTTTTTATTTACATCTGAAAAAAAAAATCTCTAGTTAAACCAACTCTGGATATTATTACACTTTAAACAGTTCTACGAATATATAAATTATTTTCCTAGTGACATATGGGTTAAATGTATTAAAACTATTTCTTGAAAAATGACAATAGGATAAAATATGTGTTTAATGTTAAATTTTTCTAAGATGTAATGAAATTTAAATAATTAAGTTTTTTATTTATATTCATTTAATTTAATTAATAAAAAAACCAAACTTCACCTAGTTATTATATTAATAAACTTATCTTATATTCAATGTCTAATAAATTGACTTTTTAAATTTCCTAAAATTACAATCATTTGTTTATTTTCTGTTATATACTTTTTTTTCTACTGATGTTTTTATTAGGAAGTACTTCTTACTTTAGTTCTCTAAAAGTTTGAGAGGGAAAAAAACGACTCAATATATATAGTTTACTTACACATAACACGAAGAAAGTTTTATTTTTATCACAGTTTTTATGGTATTATGTAATAAGAATTTTCAGAATTTTTTTCTCATCTTTCTCAAGACAAGAGGCAAAATAATGTTTTAAAAATTAAGAGAAATATTTTATTATAATATTCAAATTTCATTATAATTACCGTGTTTTTTTTTATTATTATTATTATAAATAAGATAATGCATACTTTTAAAGATGAAATAAATATTTGTAATTATATTTATTTGTTCATTAACAAGTTAAAACTAACTCGTATGATATTATTTATTCAACTTTAATTCTACTTCGTCTTTTTCTCTTCACTTATGTCATGTTTAATTTAATGCTGTGGAAAAACATTTCAATTTTTTAATTTTTATTTTATGTTTTAAAGTTATTTTATTTTAGAAATAACTACACTCTAGAGGTATATTACATCTCTAGTACATGTATAACGGCTCCCTAAATATTTATAAACTTGCACCAAAATGGTATATAATACAACATTCAGACAACAATATATTCTTAGTGTTAAAAAAATCAACGGCACTTTAATATAATTTCATTTAAATATAATTTTTGAAATTTTTACCAAAATACACATAATGGCTATAACTTGTATACTAAGAATTAATTTTGCCTATCATCTTACACGTTAAATGAAGATTAGTTCAGATAGCAAATACTATCATGTGGATGAAGTTACGTTTTGCTTTAAGGATATTTTGGATGCGTAAGAGATTCTCGATTTAGTTCTTAAAAAAATTATAAAAAAAAACGATATATATATATATATATACTAATCCAAGAATGTATAAAAAAAATCTCCATATTTAATTGTTATATTTTGTAAAACTAATATTCACATATCATTTTTATATATATATATATTCAGATCCTAACATTTTTCATATTTTCAAAGACTAAATGGAGATCATCTCATTTAATTAGCAAGTTGATTTTGCTTTAATTAATAGAAAGTAAACTTCGGCAGCACAAAGCAGTAAGTATTAAGAGTTGAAGACGACGACAAACACTAAACCACGGATAGATAAAAAAAAATATACAACGAAAAACCTGAACAGTGAAAACAACACTCATTAGATGAATTCTTTTATGGAACATATATTACAAAAACAAATAACAATAATCACTTGCCAGGGTGAACCATCTGAACTTGTACACATTCATATACACTTAAATTGGAGTGAACAAATAGTAACAAAGATTACAATGCTAGCAAAGAGAAGGGGGAAAAAATAGAAAGGAAAAAGAAAAGCACAAGGGGGAAGACTGGAACTGCGACCGATCGACACATGCAACTCCATTCACGAAGACTTAGAAACGTTTGAACATGTCCAATGATGACATGTGACGGGGAAACACAACTTCTATCATGAAGTGGTGTAATGAAGGACCTCTTTCAAGTTTCATTACATTCCAGTTAAGAATTAATGCAACTGAAATGAAACAACTAACATTGCAGACTCTGAGCATCTTTCATCGCTTCTGACTTTCAAGTAATTTGCAGTGACAAGGATACAAACACAACATCATACTTTTAGTTTGTCTTTGCAAGCTTTCTAATCGGAGTTGGAGTCATAGAAGTCACTAGGGCATGGAGTTACGACCTCTGATTCGAACAATTGCACTACTCGGTGCATAGTGGGTCGATCTTCTGGATTTGAGGAGACACACTGAATAGCCACAGAGAGCAAGGCATCAAGGCTCTCCACTTGCACCCCTTCACATAGTGGGTCAACAATCTCCCTCGGCCTATTTTCGGTAATTAGAAAATTCAACTGCAACGATACCAAATATGTGGAGTTAGAATGCTGATTCATTACACTGGAATAGCAACTAAGACATGATTGGCTTGCTTAATAATCACATAACAACCACACAAGGTGGTATACTCTCAAAGTTAACAAAAGATACCTCAATTGGTGTTTATATAAAAAAAAAAAAAATTAAAATATCTATTTATTCAAAAAAGAAAAAACTAGAAAGAGATCAAGAATTGTACATAAATCTGATATTTAGGGGAACGACATACCCAACCAACAATATTGAGACCTTTTTCAATGAATGCTGCATCTGTTGGCCGCTTTCCGCTCAGCACTTCAAGTGTCAGCACACCAAAGCTATACACATCAGACTTCTCAGTTGCTCTGCCACTTTGCATATACTCTGCCATGAAATAACAGAAGTTTGGTCAGACAATGGAGTTAAATGCAAAACTAAGTCTAAAAATATCTAAATATTAGCATGCCCCAAACATACTAGTGTTTTAAATGTCAACAAATTGTGAAGCTCAACGCATCTGCTGAGTTGATCATTAGCAGCTACTTTACTTTGTATTAAGAAAAATGAATAAAGGCACTAAAATATATTCACTCATTTTCCTCATGTTTCATTTGGTTGGTTTCGTAAAACATTGGCCCACTCACTCTCTAATGCATCTCTATTTGCTTATAATTTATAGTTTGTTTTCTACATATTTTCAGTGCATTAGACATTTATCCTTAGTAATAAGTATATTTTTATCTAATTAGTTCATATTACAGCTCTTTCGTTTATTTTGGACGAAGGAACAAGGAATTTCAACTTTTGGATCAGATGAAGGCTAATTGGGATTGAATGGAGGATGGAAATAAGAAGCTAGAGATTACATCTCTCAGTGGAATGCACAAAACTTGTGGAGCCCCAAGGATTAATCAAGATGTTATAATGATGTTTTTGGCCCTCTTTTAGGAACTCATTTTTATTATATTTTGGGCTTCCTTTATGACTCTTTTGCTTTTATTGTATCTTAAGCCCAATTTAGAAACCCTTCTTATTAAAGGGTTTAGTAACTCTTAAAAGGAGACTTTTGCCACTCTAGCAACGGCTAGGGTTTTTTTCCCGTGTCTTATCTTTCTCTTCTATGTTTTTCTTGTGCTCTCATATCTCATGAGGAACTGAATGTTTTTTCTAGTTCAAGGTCAAGTTCTTCAAGAACTGTGAGATCTAAGAGTTCTTTATTCCTTTTTCTTCTATTGGCATTTATATTTGTACTGTTTTAAATACCAAATTAGGGCATGTTTGGACAAGTTTCTCCATAAGCACTTCTAGAAGAGAAAAATTGAAACTAATTTCTCCAAAAGATAAAATTAGCTCATGGATAAGCTAATCTGTAAAAAATTTCTCATATAATTTTTCTAATTTTTTGTTTTTAACTTAACTAAATTCATTTATTCTTTTTTCTTTTTTTTCTTATAGGGACTTGTAGAGAGAGAAGCTCATCTAAACAGACTCTAACTATTTTGTTAGTTATGCAAAAAGGGCTCTTTGTCTAATTAATAATACAATAATATAAATTAGGACAATGGGTCCATAATAATGTCACTTAAATAAACAGAACTTGTGCATTTGTTGCCCAGAATGAGTCACATTAGGAATTAATGATATTGGTAACTTAAATCCTAAGATCTTGTTCAGGGTTGTCTACTGGTAAAGGAAATAAACACTGAGCTTCTTTTGGCTATCGAGAAAGTAAGAAGAGATTGGTTATTGTAGATTTTTAATTACTATAACAAATTTTCGCAAGGGAAAAGTTACATCCTTGAATCAGTGATCAGTCAGAAGAACAAAAGATAAGATCAATCCTTCATTTATTGCTTATTAATCACATAAAATAAGTATGCTTTACTGGTTTCTATCAATTCAACCCTACTCACTATATTATTCAAATTATTTTTCTAAAAAGAGTAGGAACTAAATTTGTTGGTTTGACATTCATCATTCACTCTAATGCCAGAGGAAAGATTTTACCACTATTGCATTTACTCATAAAACCCATCAAGTAGAGTTTCGCATGCATGTACTACAGAAAGATATTTCATGTGAATTATCATGTTATCTGAACTGGCTAACTATCTTTGAACAAATGGTAGACATGAAAACAAGAGATAACAGAGTAAACATCCATGCAGTTTAAGACCACCTAGTTATACACACATACCCTCAACAACAAAAGAACTACATTAATAGTTCCAATGCAAAATACCACCAGTCATGCCCCAGTGGTGATGAAACATTTACATTGCTTACCTGGAGCTAGATAACCAAATGTTCCGGCAACAATAGTGGTGATGTGAGATTCTTCATCCTCCAGCAGTTTTGCAAGTCCAAAATCAGATACTCGAGCATCCAAGTTTCCATCAAGTAAAATGTTGCTGGATTTTATGTCTCGGTGTATAATCCTAGGGGAACAATCATGGTGCAAGTAGGCAAGCCCTTTTGCAGCTCCCATGATTATATTCAAGCGTGAATCCCAGTCTAGTTGCTCAGCTCTTTCTGTGTGATGCATCAGAAACATCATTATCCCATCAAAATGATTAAATCAAAGATACAATAAAGTGAAAATATAAATTCAAAATGATTTAATAAAAAATAAAATAAAGTGAAAATGTAAATTCAAAATGAAAACTCGTTTTATAATAAGATTATAAATAATATTGATACATAACGTAACATCCACCTCAACCATACTAGAAGCTGTATGACACTTCAGCAATGAACAAAGTTTTAGGAATATATCCAACTGAAAAAACTAAAAAGAATAATGTGCTGTATTGGCAACCAAGGAGAGCCACATTGAACAAGATTTAAGACCTTCAAGAAATACTCCTTTCAAACTCAAATAAGTAAAATACATAATTTCACATTAATTAAAGCAATTACTAAGTTCTTTTTTATTTTCTTGATTTCTTATAATAAAAGAACTACATATTCTAAACTTCCCTTAATCAAATTACTTTTGATGATGATGCTCACATTTGAACGAACTTAGGAGTATATTTGGAATAATGACATTAAATAGGGTTGAATTAGCTTATAATTGCTTATATTTTTAGTCCACCAAACTTTTTTATTATAATAACCTAATCCTGATGCATCAAAGTGTTTCTATATAAAATAATTATCAGTTGAGTAGGTATTTCACATCCAAAAAGCATTGAAGATTCACACGAGTTGCTTCAGTGAAACAAAGGTTGCTATACTTGGTTAATAATGAATGCTCACAACAAATTAAACAGATATTTATGTTTTGACCTATTTTGAGTGAGTTACTAAGGGTTCTTAAGAGATCAGTTGGTTTAAAAGAAGAACCAAATGATAACTACCACATGAAGCATTTACTCTGTAATTACCACATGCCCACCATAAAAGGTCCATTTCTACCCAAAAATACAGCTGTTTCAATCATTGACATGATGATCAAAATATAGTAAGTATTCAATTAGAGATATTACCATGAAGGGCTTCATCCAGACTACCACCTGGTAGGTAATCATATATTAACAACTTTGACGTTGGTGAATTGCAATATCCTCGTAAGTTCACTAGATAACGATGTTTGATGCTACCAAGAATTTCAAGCTCCCTCTCAAAAAATCGATCAAACCCTTCATTCAACTTTACAATCCTTTTCAAAGCAAAGACATTCCCATCATCCATTGCAAGCTTGTAAACAGTTCCAAATCCCCCAATCCCTATTATGTGTTCTTCATTCAAAGTCTCTAGTTTCTTAATGATGTCTTTAGAAGAATATGGTAGGTCTCCATGAAACATCACAATCGATGCACCTATAAGACATTTGGACATTTTAATTTTTAGAGGTTTTCCAAAGCATATAAAGTAGAAAAAAAGAAACTCAAATGGGCCTATATGCAAGCTATAGAGAGATAAGGGGTAAACCTGCACCAACATCCATTGCCAGGCTTATGCTGTCGTTTTTACCAAACTTCTTGTAAAGAAAACAACCCCAGAAGCACATAAGTGCGACCAAAAGTAGAGCTCCGACAGTTGCTGATGCACTGATGAGCAGCCGGCCAGAATATTTCTTCTTTCCCATTTGATTTTGATCTATAAATAGTAAAATAATAAAAATCAAATGGTATTTTTGAAAATGTGATTAAATTGTCTGTATCATATACAGCAGAGTCAAAACCATTGTCGTGAAGACAAAATTGAGTTGGTAAATCCGTTTAGGGACGTGCCAACATATAAAAAATGAGACATAATGACCTGGGATTATGGAGTGTCTAAGTCCCGCATCAAATAGTACAGGATAGCCGGTGGAGTATTTAAATGCTCTGTTCTCTCCCCTAACCAGCTAGCTTTCATATTTTACTTAATAGGTGTCACATGACTCACATGAGTATCCCCTGGTATACAATTATTTTGTCCATGTTTGGATTAAAGTTTGTAAACTTAAATTTGAATCAAATTCATTTTGCAAACTAAGTTTGCAAAAGCACCTTGATATTGCTTCCAACTGAAACTTGGTTTCAAGACAAACAGGTACGCAAATATACTTTTGAGGAAAAGCCAACATACCACCAAATGTAGTTAACAGGACAAACACATATTGAATGAGACCAAACAGTAAACCAAACGTACTCTTTGCATCCTGTTTTTTTTATTCATCTTAACACTTGTTCATTACTACCTATGGAAAGGATTGTTGTAATTGTGTGTCATGGACACACGAGTATTCTTATTTACGATGAAGAATAGATATAGTAATGGTGAATAAAACTAATAACTAATAATAAGGATCATCTGCTAAGGGATTTGACTCCTCCAAAGTGAGGAGATGCACTTTAAAGGATAAAGTGTAATAACAACCATTGATTACAAATTTAAAATTATGATAGGATTAAATATATATTTAACAAATTCTAAAACTAATTAGAATCACAATAGTTGATTTTGTACTCAAAGGTTATTATTGCACTTTATCCTCTAAAGTGCATTCTCCTCACTTTAGAGGAGCCAAATCGTTTGCTAAGATATTTCCTGTTTAATGCAATCAAATCATATCTCTAACACTACCATTCCCTTTTTTTTGTGTTGTTTCGAAGCTGGCCAAATACTTCCATAGAATATAGCAGTACAATAAAACCTCCCATTGAGCTTGGTTGGCACTTTGGGGTTACAAATAATCCCCCATGCCTTTCTCTATTTTAGCCACCCAGCTTGTATACGCACTTGAAAAAAATTATATTAAAAGAACAATGCAACATTTAATGAAAGCTTGAGAAGGGATCAAATGAAGGATAAACACTAGATTCAAAAACACACAGTTTTACCTGAGGAAGTATATGGAGCATTGGCACCCGGTGAACCATCATCTTTACATGTTGAATTGATTTTAACTCCACACAAACCACGATTTCCAACAAAGCTGCAAGAAGGCATAATAAACTTGTCTCAATATTGAAAAATAGATTTAACACCTTAGAAATTGACGGTTATATTAGGAGAGTCTAGTATCATTGATCACAGAAGATAAAGATATAAACATTTAAAACATAATTATTGACAATATTGATGACAAGACTTAATATATCTATTAAAATACCAACTTGCATAAAAATATAGAAATAAAATTATCATAAATCTGGACAAAGTTAATACTGTCATAAATAATACTAATTTATGCCTACACACATCTGTGTGCACGAGTAACAAGTAACAGTTAGTGATTATAATGTTGAAATATGGGTGGATTCCAAAAATCAAATGTCATGCTTGAAGAAAAGATGCTGCAGGACTTTTTCTTTAATTATAGGATGGATATCTTATCATTCAAAAGTGCAGTAGAATTAAATATCTTGATACCTCATAAATACGTGATTGTATAAAATCAAGTCAAACCTTGAGTGTTTCAGAGAAAGGAAAAGAAAAGCACAATGTATACAAAATAGATGCATACCTTTAGTTTTTAACTATTTACAGGCAACCAAAGCCTAAATACAGAAATTTAATATCATTTGAGTAGCAAGGGAAAATAAAGCATTCACACTCAAACGTTTTCAAGGCAACGACATACAGATTAGAGAAATAAAAATCCGGAGATGAGAAGGGGGGTAGATAGCAAGGGAGAAAAACAAATATCCATTGAATAAGTCATTTGATTCCAGAGCAGGAACATGCTTTTAATACACAGCACACTAGTATATAAAATATAAGAAGACAAATAATAATGCACCTTAGATTTGACCTGAAATTTTCATGATCCAATCTCAAACTACATGTTCCCTTCATCTTAATTTCTTATACTTTCAAGTAAATCTGCTCAGCAATCTAAATAGTAGATTCCAAATCCTTATTAGGTATGAAAGTCCTTTCACGTGTATTGTCTCTTAAAAATATACTAATGTTTTCGATCAGAACTCAGATGATGTTATTGACATTCTCAATTACCTATTCACATTCCCCACAAACAATTCAAAATTGTAATTTCCTATGTTGTGTTGACCTGAACAGTTTCTACTCAATTTGGTCAAATAAAATTTATATTACCACATTTATCTTTTCACTCTCCTAGTTAATCATAATTGTTCTAATCTATCTGGAACATTAAAATCTTCAGTCTTCCGAAGAAAAAAATAAATATATAATGCAAAAATCCACAGCTTATATGACGAAATATGCCTTAATATTATTAAACTAGCGAGGTTTAGAAATACAAGGTCATCATACAATTCTAGCTATTTGATGTTCCTAATAAACAGAAAAACACTGAGCAATTTCTCAAAATTTAAATGGGTAACTACTAACTAGCAAGCTAACCAGGCAAAAAAGATAAAAATATTAAATTTAAATATTATAAATACCAAAAATCATAATCTGAATACACGAATAACTAATATAGTGGAGTACTATTATAGTAGAGTTTTACTCTGTATTTTGCTCATGTGTAATCACTGTACCATTACAGTTGTCAGCTAGTTTCTGTTAGTTGTGTGACAGCTGTCTTTATAACTAACTCTTAGTAACAGTCAGTAAGTCTTTGTCTTTACTTATACAGCTGTGTTATATATATATATATATATATATATATATATATATATATATACAGCTGATCTATCATCTTTGTATCTTGATTAATTCATTTTTCTAAAAAAACAAAATATATATTTTAAATTCTCTCTGGAATCTAATAAGTGTAAATAGATTAATATATATTTAATAAAAAACCAACTTTAATAAAAGAAAAAATCAACACTTAGCCTACTGAACATCTATAAACAGGAAAGGTCATACTTACGAGCTTCCAGTAAAGTTGCCAAGGACACCATCAGAAGGTATAGGTCCGACCAGAAAATTGGTTGATACATTGCTTCAAAAACATGGCCACGATAGTAAAAGATTCATTTTTGCGTAAAATAACAAATTAATAAAATGTGCATAGAAACAGTAGTATCACAGGAGAAAAGAAAGGCCTACATACAAATTTTTGAGATTAAACAACTTCCCAAGTGATGCAGGAATATTCCCACTGAGGGAATTGCTTGATATATCCCTGTAAAATAGGGAGATATATTGATGAATATGGTCTATGTATGACTGTAACACAAAAACTAATGAATTTGAATTTGTTTACAAAAGGAAGAACTAGAAAATGCACCAAATAACTAGAAAAAGATAATCATCTCAAATATTACTTTGTCTCTCCATTTTTTCTTTCAGTGCCCACTCTTAGGCCATTTATTCTTCAAATGAAAACAGAATGAATGCACACTACAATACGCCTAAATAATTAAATACAAACAACAAAGAGAAGCATAAACTAAAAGAAACTCACAAATTTACGAGCTGTGAAAGGTTTCCTATTTCACTTGGAATGATTCCACTAAGGTAATTACCCTGTAAAAATCTGCACAACCGAAAATTAGTAGTTAGTACCAAGTAGTAATAGAACAATTGGGTTTACCAAATTCAAACATCAACATAAAGAATAAGATCTAGTAGTAATATAACTTCTATTAGAGAAATTTGTTTCAAAAAAGGAAGTTATGTGAATGAGACAATAACTATAAATGTCGTACTAGAAGTTAATATGAAAATACAATAACTCAGCATAAATGCAATATGATTGTGAACACACCCAAGCACCAAAAATACATATATGTAACAATCAATCTGAACAAGTATCTGCCTTATTTTAATGTTAACAACAGTGAGATCATTTTGTAAATTTGCATTATCTTAATATCACCAACAACTAAGATAAAAGCAGATAATTTCTAAAGTAAACAAGAAAAAGATGGAACAAAACTAGGCAAATGAACCAAACAAAATACATACATTCCCTCCAATGCAGTGCAATTTCCCAATTCTGACGGAATTGTCCCATAGAAGTTGTTGTTATGAAGCGCACTACCACAGATAGATTAAATTAGCAACTACATAAAAGTGTCTAATAACGTAAAAGAAAATATATATGAAATCAAAATTTTAAAATACATACAGAACCCTCATATTCTCAAGCTTCCCAAGGTCAGGTGATATAGACCCACTTAACTTATGGTGAGATAGACTCCTAGAATATCACCAAGGAAAGCAAAGTTAGATAAATAATTCCATTCAAAACTGCCAGCAAGTCTCCTGTCATGTACTGATGAAGTATTGTTTTGTAAAATTAAGAAGTTTTGTAACCAAAATATTCCACAGATACAATCTTTCAAGGAAATTTACACCTAAAAACAGTGCATTCTATCTTGCTTTAATCAAACCTTACCCCAATACATAACCCATAAAAGAAAGAGCGATTAACTCCCTAGGTTGGAAGAATTTAAGTCTAGCATTGAGCTATGACAAGATCGTAGACTGAACCTAAACCAATAAGAAACCGAAAATGGCCTATCGATTTATGAGAAACTGTGAGAAATCAAATAGTATTTTAGGAAAGAATAAATAAGGAAATTTGTATATTTCCTTGTAATCTGTACAGATTTGAATAATTAGGAACAATCCCATAAATCAAGGGATCCTAGCATAAAATAGAGTTATTATATTTCCTAAAATAGTTTAGGTCTCTTGTATATATCTTATATCATCTCTTTGTATTGATATAATAAAAATCATATTTCAGTTAATCTATTTTTCTCGAGATGGTATCGAGCTTCCGATCTAGGAAGCTCTGTCTGCGCTCGATAAACCCTAAGACGGCAGCCTGCATTGCTCGCTGCATTTTTCTTAACCCTAAGACGGCAGCCTACATTGCTGCTCGCATTTTTCTTAATCCTAAGACGACGACCTGCATTGCTGCTGCATTTTTCATAATCCTAAGACGACGACCTGCATTGTTGTTGCATCGCACCTTTTTGCTATAATGTCAAGGGAAGAGGAGATAGAAAGGGTGAAAACCATTCTTAGTAAGCTGGAAAAACCTACGGGTATGTGTTCTTTGGCATACTCGGGTAAGTTTCCACCTTCTTTTGGATTAAATGTCTCAGATACGCCTTTTAACCATTATTGGATATTGGACTCTGGAGCCACAGATCACATGACACCATTAGCCAAACACTTCTCCACATATTCCCCATGTCCCAAGCAACAAGAAAATTGCCACGACGAGATGGAACCCTTATAACTCAGTACTGGTCAAGGAAATATCCAAATCAATCCTTTAATAACCTTAAAAGACGTTCTCCATGTCCCAAAGTTGTCCACGAACCTAGTGTCTATAAAAAAACTTATAAAGGATTTGTCATGTAAAGTTGTTTTTTCCAACGATCATTGTGTATTTCGGGATAAGGATTCGGGGAGGATGATTGGACATGCTAGAGAATGGAATGGCCTTTATTATCTCGAAGATCCAAGTCTCGCCCAAGCAAGAATAGAATCTCTCACTCCTTCATATCTCGAATCATTGATGACCAACAGAGAAAAAATCATGCTTTATCATTATCGGTTGGGACATCCCTCTTTTGGAGTGATCAAAATTATATTTCCCTCTCTGTTTACCAAGTTAGATGTTGAGAGTCTTCATTGTGAGGTGTGTGAACTTGCTAAGCACAAACGTATATCTTTTCCAATAAGTAATAGAATTAGCAATTTCCCTTTTTATCTTGTTCATACTGATGTATGGGGACCTTCTAATATTCCAAATGTGTCTGGTACTCGATGGTTTGTCACCTTTATAGATGACTGTACAAGGGTCACTTGGGTTTTCCTACTTAAACAAAAATCAGAAGTCAGTTCTGTCTTCCTAAACTTCCACTCCATGATAAAAAATCAGTTTGGTGTTAATATTAAGAGGCTTAGGTCAGATAATGCCAAAGATTACTTCAATCATGTCCTTAATTCTTTTTGTCAAAAAGAAGGTATAATTCATGAGTCATCTTGTGTCAAAACACCACAACAGAATGGGGTCGCAGAGAGGAAAAATGGACATCTATTAAATCAGACTCGGGCATTGTTGTTCCAAAAAAGTGTCCCAAAAAATTTCTGGGGGGAAGCTGTCCTTACAGCAACATACCTTATCAATAGACTACCCTCTAGAGTCTTAGGATCAAAAAGCCCTATGGAAGTTTTGTCGTCTTTCTATCCAAACTTGTCTACTACAAATAATCTTAAACCAAGAGTTTTTGGGTGCATCTCATATGTCCATATTCATAGTACAGACTGGGGAAAACTTGATCCTAGAGCCTTAAAGTGTGTCTTTGTTGGTTACTCACCCACTCAAAAAGGGTATAAATGCTACCACCCCCCATCCAAAAAATTCTCGTGTCTAGGGATGTTACCTTCAATGAACAAGAGGGCTATTTCCATCAACCTTATCTTCAAGGGGAGAGTTTCAGGGAAGATAAGGAAAGTAGTGATTCTGGTTTTCCCATTCTTCCAGACATGACATTTGAACCTAAACGAAATCATATTGAAAGTAGTAATTATGGTTTTCCCATTCTTCCAGACTTGATATTTGAACCTAAACAAGATCAAATTGAAGATCAAATTGAAGTTGTAACAAATGAAACAAGTCAAGGAATTGGTCAAGCAAAGGAAGTTGGTCAAGAAAGTGAAATTAATTGTGAAGCCGATCAAGAAGATGTTGAAACTGGAAAATTTGGCAAGAAGCTCGGTGTACTCAAGGAAGACTAAGGCCATTCCAGGATCAAGCCATGTTCAAGAATCCAACTCGACTCCACAAAAAGAGGTAACAATTTTTTCTCCAGTTGTGCAGGTTGAAATTGAAACCCAAAATGATCCTGACCTCCCAATTGCCATTAGAAAAGGAACAAGAAAATGCACCAAACAACCACTCTACCCTCTCTCAAATTACCTGTCCTTTAAAAATTTCTCTCCTACCCATAAAACATTTCTAGTAAACCTAAACACTGTACTTCTACCTAATACCCTATCTCGAGGCATTGTCTCGACGTAAAATGGAGGCAAGCCATGGATGAAGAGATGGAGGCATTGGAGAAGAACAACACTTGGGAGTTAGTCACCTTACCAATAGGAAAGAGGCCAGTTGGATGTAAATGGGTCTATACAGTGAAATACAAGGTCGATGGATCAATTGAGAGATATAAGGCAAGACTAGTTGCCAAAGGGTTCACCCAAACCTATGGAGTTGATTATTTGGAGACCTTTGCTCCGGTTGCCAAAATGAACACAGTTAGGGTGATATTGTCCCTTGCTGCCAATTATGGTTGGAACTTGGAACAATTTGATGTTAAGAATGCTTTCCTACATGGAGACCTTGAAGAAGAAATCTATATGGAGATACCTCCGGGATATGGTAAAGATGTTGCTGCCAACACTGGTTGCAAGTTGAAAAAGGCATTATATGGGTTAAAACAGTCCCCGTGCATGGTTTGGCAGGGTTTACTAAAGTTATGACAAGTCTGGGTTACAAACAAAGCCAAGGGGACCATACTTTGTTTTTTAAACATTCCAAGTCGGGGGAGTAACAATATTATTGGTGTATGTGGATGACATAATATTAACTGGAGATAATAAAGAAGAACAACAATTATTGAGTCAATGCTTAGGCAAGGAATTTGAGATCAAGACTTTGGGAAAACTAAAATATTTTTTGGGAATTGAAGTTGCCCACTCCGAGAAAGGGATATTTATATCTCAGCAGAAATACATCACTGATTTGCTCAAGGAAACTGGCAAGGCAGCTTGCAAACCTGCTAGTACCCCATTAGAACCAAACCTAAAGCTTGGAAATGCAGAAGAAGATGTTGCTGTTGAAAAAGATATGTACCAAAGATTAGTGGGCAGACTTATATATTTGTCACATACCAAGCCGGATATTGCCTATGCAGTGAGTTTAATTAGCCAATTTATGCATAGCCCAAAGGAGACCCATTTACAAGCTGCCCACGGAATTTTACAGTACCTTAAAGGAACTCCAGGAAGAGGGATTCTATTCAAAAGGAATGGTAATGTGAAGCTTGAAGCCTATACTCGATGCCGATTATGCAGGGTCAATTGTGGATAGGAGGTCAACTACAGGATATTGCACCTTTCTTGGAGGAAATCTTGTGACTTGGAGAAGCAAAAAGCAGGGTGTAGTGGCTCGGTCCAGGTCTTGAAGCGGAATTCCGAGCCATGGCACAAGGTATATGTGAGTTGCTATGGCTTAAAATCATCTTAGAAGACTTGAGGATAAAGTGGGAAGAACCTATGAAGCTCTATTGTGATAATAAGTCAGCAATCAGTATAGCCCACAACCCAAGTGCAGCATGATAGAACAAAGCATATTGAAGTAGACAGACACTTCATCAAAGAAAAGCTTGATAGTGGCTTGATATGCACTCCATATGTGTCCTCTCAAGACCAAATTGCAGACATTCTTACCAAGGGATTGGGCTGCCATAATTTTGAGAAGATTATATCCAAGCTGGGAATGGAAAACATTTATTCACCAGCTTGAGGGGGAGTGTGAGAAATCAAATAGTATTTTAGGAAAGAATAAATAAGGAAATTTGTATATTTCCTTGTAATCTGTACAGATTTGAATAATTAGGAACAATCCCATAAATCAAGGGATCCTAGCATAAAATAGAGTTATTATATTTCCTAAAATAGTTTAGGTCTCTTGTATATATCTTATATCATCTCTTTGTATTGATATAATAAAAATCATATTTCAGTTAATCTATTTTTCTCAGAGAAACATACAATCAGCACTAGCTGTAAGAACTAGGCAATAGATTTGTATACAAAATCTATAGTCTCAGAATAATGTTCCAGATCTGGTAAAAAAATCCAAGTAAGCTCAGTATAAGTCTGGTTTTCTGTACTTATAAATCTGTATTTACACACTGGTCACAAACACTTCCATCTCTAGAAAATAATGTCTTACAGTAAGTCTAGACAGAAATGTCTAATGATCATTATAAAAACTCACAGATGTGTTACTCTTTTGGTTTTCGGATCACATTTCACTCCTTTCCATTTACATGGGTCAGGATCCTCTGGCCTCCACTGTAATAGGATTCCATCAGAATTAACAACTGCTGTCCTAAAGCTGAGAAGCACCTCACCTACAGATGTGATTGAATATAATATGATATCAAAATGATTATGCATAAGTCAAATGAAACTAGTTAAATTCCAATTTCAATCTAGTCGCGTTAGAAAACAAATGCATGCAACAAGGCGGTAAAGATCAACAATGGATTTCGTGAAATTTGGTTTATGTTCAATAAAATTATCATGGAAGCAAAATTAAAAATGACAATAATTAACAATAACCTCAAAAGTAATAAGTTAAATAGATGTGTAAGAAATAAATATGATCATACCATCGGGAGTGATTGCTTCGTTCTTATTGATTACAACATGTATCAGCAGAATAAAAAGAAGCCACGGCCATTGCCATTTCAAAAGACAAATGTCCATAGCAACACTGCTCAGTAATAATATAGCTAACAGAAGTCATATGAGAAAAATGTCTCGCTCCACCATGTAGTTATCTACTTGGCATGAGCATCAACACGCAGAAAAATGAAGTAGAAACCGCCAGCAACTGAAAAAAAGTAAAAAGTTAACCGTGATGAAATTACTGCAGACAGGAATCATCATTGTTATTTATTACAAACTTATCAATGGAGATTACAGCAGACAAGAAAATAAATTATTTCGGCATTATGCACATCAATTGTTTACGCTACACCTAAAAACACTTCTCAACCAGTATACATATAACCACACACCGAATAAATAAATTAAATAAATAAAAACACTAATTAAGTTTTCTATATTTGAATTTATAATGCATATGAACAAAACCAGCAATAAACACTTCAAGCATAGCAAATGCTTCAACCTGAGTTCAAAAATTTCAGCTCAAGCGCGCAAGCACGGTTCTATCTAGAGAAAAAATAAACGAAAAGTAGCACCGAAAGCACACTAGGTAAAAGAAAAGCATCGCAGTTCGCTTACAGTACTAGAGTGAAGAGAAACTCAATTCCGCATTTAAAATCAAAAGCAATGAATGCGCAAACATCGAATCTAAGCTATTTATCCGCCACGAAACAGCTATTGCTAAATTGTGGCGTTTTTCACTTTTCAGAAAATCAAGGAAACTGAATAGAGAGAGGTTACACACACTGACCTGGATTTCGATCTGAGATGCACAAAAGTGTGAGAGAAATGCAAGTTGAGCTGTAAAGGAATAACAAACAAAAAACGTTAAAATAAAACCCTCTCTCTCTCGTGTTCGTTGTGTCGTGTAAGCCTGAGATTTCTGTGATTCGAAAGAGCGAGTGTGCGAGAGTGTGTGAGTGCGCGTGTGAGTGAGAGAGTGAAGAGATGCTGCTTGCTATGCTATGTTATACTCTCGCTCGAGAATTAAAGGAGAACCAATAAGAGCAAGGCTGTTCCGCACGTGACAACATCGACACACCACACGTGCGACCGACGCCTTTGCTCTAGAATCCCGTCACAGCTCATAGCACACAAAAATGACGCCTGTAATATATTACAACACTTATCCCTTATTTTTTTCAGACATTAATTTTCAAATGTGTCATTTTATTAATTATAAAATTGTCAGAGTAACTTAATATACATAATTATTTTTTCCACATTTAATTTTTTAAATAAAAATTTAGAAAGGAAAAACAATGATTGAGTGTATGAATATTCTAAATTTATTCTTTTTATTTTTCCTCTTATTGTTTTGTTATGTAATGAGACACTGTAAAAGAAAAATGAATTAATTAATGTAAACTGGATAAGATGTATTAATGTTAAAATCTAAGATGATGGATTATGGTATTTACAACATGAACCAATTACAAACGGACACAAACATAAATTTATTAATTAATATAATAATTAACTTAAAAATCATATTTATCATAAATTTTAATTGATTGGTGATAGAATATTTATATTAATAGTACATAAAATTATACTCTTTAATTTTTAAAATATTTGCATTTAAAATATTTTTTATCCAGGTCTCGGGCATTTATCTTTGCAAGGAAGATGGCAGTAACACTTTTAAAATTATTTTAGAGCATCTAAACACACCTTTAAAAAAATTTATATATTTATAACACTTCGTTGGATAAAAACAATCGAACTCCTATTTTTGTTGAGAAAAGATATTTTTTTAGTCATAAAGACTAATTGTTCCAATATAATAAAAAGGGAAAAAATAAATGTTCTGAAAAAATTAACGTTTTTTTTTATAACTTGTGATAAACTACAATGACATTTATAATAAAAGTAATTTTGAAACAATTATAAAATTAACAGATAAATTTATTGTTTTTAATTAATTTAACTAATCTTTTTATAAATAAAGACAAGTGACAGTTAAAATTTCACCAAATTATAACGGGTGCCAAACATTAATTATTCAAATGTTATTATTAAAACAACTAACAGTTCACAAACATTGCAACTAACCATCTCCAATTCAGCATATATACAATTTAATAGTGTAGTTTTGCATTAATTGTAGTATTAATTATTTTATTTTTTGTTTGTCCTCAAGTAAATTATTTCAATCTTAGTAAATATTGAATATCTTTGTAATAATTGAAGATAAATTTAATGCTTTATTAGAATATTGAGATTATTCTTGTAAATCTTTATTAAAGGATACATATATATGTAATATCATTTTTAGTTTATGTATGAAAATGTTAAATAATATATAATTTGGGATGGAGAAAGTAGTTTATTTACGAATAAAAGCCATGATAGTATTTTATTTAGGTAAACATATTCTTAAACATGCAAATAAAACATGAATACTTAAAAGGAAAGAAGTTTCATTGTTCATTAAGCAACAAAAACACATGTGGTCATTGCCAAAAAATAAAACATTCATAGCCAAAACTATGAAGGACCAAAATCGTAAACCTGTCATGTCATGACTCATGATGAATCTCATAGCGTCTCCGCAACATTTTAGTACCTTAAAATATTTGAAAAAAGTTATACGCTTGTGTTCAAGTGATTCTTGGAGACACCATTGGTCTCAATGGATTCTTCATGACTATGGTGAAGGCCTGCTTCTCAGTCATGTCAACCTCACACCCATCTCCAAGTGTCCATTTGAAATCCCTCACCATATTGGCCACAAAGTACTCAAGGTGAAGGGTTGCCATACTAATTGCTGGACACACTCTCCTCCCTGCACCAAAAGGCATCATTTTAATCTCTCTAGTCCCTTTCAAGTCAAACTTAGCATCTCCACCATGACTCAAAAACCTCTCAGGTTTAAACTCCATAGGATCTTCCCACACATTTGGATCCCACCCAAATTCAGCAACAAGAAAATTCACAATGGCATTTTTGGGTATATCATGCCCATCCATAACAGTGTCTTGTGTAACTGCCCTAGGCAATATAAAATGCCCTGGTGGGTGTCTCCTTAATGTCTCCAGCACCACAGCCTTCAAATAGGGCATCCTTTTCAAATGCTCCCCCTCAATGTCCTCATCAGGTTTCACAACCTCCTTAATTTCATCAAACAACTTCTCTTGTATGTGTTGGTTCTTCACTAAATTCGCCATGGTCCATATCCACGTGGTAACTGTTGTATCAGTGCCACCTATCATAAACTCAGCACACATACTCACCAATTCTTCATCCCTCAACTTGCTTCCATTGCTTGGGAGTTGCATATCAAAAAGGGTATCCACATAAGGCTTAAACTCTTCTCCATTCTCATCTTCAACGCCATCCCTGACCTTTATTTTCTCTTGGCGTGCTTTTATGATAGGGAGGAACACATTCACCTGATCCTCACGAATTTTCAAGAGCTCTCTCCATAATCCTCTAAACACAATCTTAGACAAGAGAGGTACAAAATTCAGCACATTGAATTTAATGAAATTGTGCAGAAAACCATGTTGTACCCTTTGGATATTCTTAACTGTTCTCTCATCAAATTTCTCTCCAAAACAAATGTACGAAAATAAAGCATACAATGTATAGTTGAAATATTCATTCATTGGTATGGCCTTATTGCCAGACTCAATTTCATCTAGAATATATTTCTTTAATATACTCAATGCCCACTTACGACAATGAGAGTATAGTTTTAATTGAGAAGGTTGAATTGCTTGCATTAAATTCTGGCGCATCATTCGCCAATTGTGGCCAAATGGAGAAGTAGTAACAGTGTATTGGTTAGGGAAGAAAACTTGGGTGGTTTGAAGAGCCAAAGGTCGACCAGCAAAAACTGTGCCATTTTTAACAAGTGCTCTATGAGCAGCTTCTTGACATGTTATGAAAATGGAAGGGGTAGACCCTATGTGAAGAGTGACTATGTTACCATATTTAGAACGTAAGGAGCGAAGAACAGGTTCAAGATCAGCAAAATTTTTGGAGGACTTAAGGAGCCAAAATATGTTACCTAAAATGGGTATGGTAGGAGGGCTTGGTGGTAGCCTCTTGCTGTGGATGATTTTCAGAAAAGCTTGAAGGCATATAAAAGTGGAAACACATGCAAGAAGACAGAACCAAAATCCCATTTTTTTTTTCTCTGTTTCTTTACTCTATTTTCTCTCTTAATAAAGTTATGCACATTTTGAGAATTTATATATTGCAAGTTATGTTTATGAGAAGTTCATCCTTATATAATATTTATCACCGTTATAATGTTTATGTGACGCGTCATAATTAATGTTTAGTAGTTTCTAATAATTTTAATAGAACTTATGCTTATTAAAGTTATGACACCTTTTTTTAGTAAGTTATTTAGAAGAAATTAAAACTTAGTTTCGAATTGTAACTGTCATAATTACTTGTACATGAAGTTTTGAATTCTGAAAAACATTTGATAATTAAGATTTAAATGTCAAAAATATATCATAATTAAGGAAGAAAAAAAATGCATCTACATAGTGAGAAAATATTAAGACAGTAATTGACAAAATAATTTATTGTTAATTAGTCATGGTTTAATATATCATATTAATTACAATATGCTTTCAAAATCTGAAATATTTGTAGAGATATTATAAATGAAAAGTTGCAGTTCTTTTAATTATAAAAGTCTCCTTGTAAAAAATAATTTTCTGTTATTAATTCAAATTTTTTTATCCTAATTATATGTTATTGAAATTAATAGCCATAAAAGTATATCTTTTGCATATTAATTGTATATCATAAATATCTCCCATTAATTTTTGAAAAAAACATATTTCTATATAACTGATAATCAAGTTTCAACGTAAATTATCTCCAAATTTTTGGGCAAAAGTGTGAATTTTAAAAAAAATATTAAAATACATAATTTTAGAAAACATTACCTATTTAAGTAAGTTATATTATGAAATAAGTAAATAGAAGTTATATTTTTTTTAATAGGACTTATATTTTTAAATAATATAAGAAAGTATGACTTTAGCAATAAAATATATATTATAAATATGATTTCGATTTTTATTATTACTATTATTAATTTTATTAAATATAATAATATTATAATAATAACTAGTAGACGCTATTACGTCTTTATGTCCAAACATTTTTTTTAAAAAGATTATAAATGTTTACCAAAATATTATTAAAACAATTATAAAAAATTTTACCAAAATATTTTAAAAAATAGATTTAAAAATAATAATTTAGACATTGTAATTATTTTTTATTATTGTATTTTATTTTAATGATTTAAAAAATATATATATATATATATATAATGAAATATATTTTTATTATTTTTTATTTTACGTAATTTTATTTATTATATGAAAACAGTTTAATTAAAACATAATAAAAATGTTACATTAAAATAAATAAAAAAATTTAATAAACCAAAATAATATATTTAAAAGCTATAACTTATAAAAAAAATAAATCATTAATCATGGTTTCTTTACAATATTATTTTCTTTTATTAACCAAACAAAAACTCAAGTGGAGAAAATTTTATATTAATGTATTTAAATTATAACAAATACGATTCAATAAACAATTTTCCTATAATGAAAAATTATAAATATATTAAAATATAAAAGAAAAATATTTTTAATTAATAATTTTTAAAATTTTCATATTTAAAAACTGATAACAATAATCTTTAGTTATTATTTTTTATTCTTAACCATTGATTTTAGGTTAATAATGATACATAATGTTTAGCTATTTTTAATTTTTTTACATATAAATTTTAAAAAAATTGGAATGATTTTAAAATATAACTTTCTTTTATTAATTTCATCTTAATAAATGCAGAAATTAATCCATTTAAAAAGTGGTTTTAGAATATTAGTTTAACTCATATATTTAAAACAAATCAAAATTTGTAATATACAATCAGAATAAAACACTTAAATATATTTAAAAAGTTATAGGGGACAAAAATTATAAACTAATTTTATCAAAGGTTTTTTTTGTAAAGAAAACCTAAATTTATCAAACGGTTTTTTTAATACGTAACCACGAATTATACATTCGGTATTATTAAATAGAAAACAGTTTCAATTAATAAATTTGACATTGGCAGTTATGTTATATTCATATATATATATATATATATATATATATATATATATATATATATATATATATATATATATATATATATATATAATCTTTAGCTTTTTATTTGTTAATTTTTTAATTATTAATAAACATGTATAAATTTAATATTTTTTAATAATTTTTTATACATCACATTTTTTAATGAAAATCTTAAAATAAAATATAACTTTATTATTTATTTTTAAAAAATATAGAAATTGGATCCTTTCAAAATTGAATTTAGAATATTAATATGTTTTTAACTGAAAATTTGTAAAAAACATCAAAATGGTTTAAAAGGTTATATACTGTTAAATAATAAATTTAAATATTAAAAAACAAAAGATATTTTTAAAATAATTGATTAATATAATTTTAGGTATTTCATGGAGTTTTTATATATTTTTCATTTCAAAATAACAGTTTTAATAGTTGTTTTTAAGTATGTGTTTTTATGTTAATTCATACATTATAAAAAATTCCAGAAATAAACAGTTTTGAAATTAGTTTTAGAATATTAGTTTAACTGGTAATTTGTAAAAATTTTACTCCATAATAAAAGCAAAATTGTTAAACATATTTTAAATTTAAATTAATAATTAATTTAATTAGAAATAAAAATAGAATGCATTAATAATATTATAAAAGTTTTCATATTTTGTATATCATTATTTAAAAAAAAACAATTTAATTTAAGTTAATTTATTTTTTTCTCCTACTTTTAGATGTATTAACATTTTTTCATTTATTTTCATTAATATATGATTTTTTATTTCTCTTTAATCATAATGTTATAAAAAAATATTTATATATAAAAGCGTTATTTATAAATATTAGATTTTTTTCTTTTATTTTTATTTTTAAATATAAAATGATAAATAAAAATAATAAAAAATCTCAATTATATTATTTGATTTTTATCTTTTTAAATTTTTATCATTTTTTTTTATTAAGGAGTGCTTATTTTTTTAAGATACATATTATTTATATTTTTATAATTCATGAATTATTTTCGGTACTGAGCCCATGTGCCAAAACAACTTCGAAAGGGAAATTATATCGTAATTATTTATAAGATGATAGTTGACAAGTGAGGATATGTAACTGAATTCTCAAATCAAAGCCTTTTCTATGTTTTTTTATATTAAAAAATATTTAATTTATATATATATATATATATATATATTCATATAATATAATTATATATAACACTATAAACATAATTATTTATTAATAAAAAAATACTGAGAATACTATTATTAAATCAAAATATTAATTTAATAATTTATGTAATCTATATTTAATAATATGTATATATTAATAATTACGACTTGTTATATATAATAAATAAGTAAATATTTAATATAAATGATAAAAAGACAAATGAATTACAATTTAATTTTGAATGAGATAAACTAGATACACATAATAAAAAGAGGAGATACACGTACACCCCATAACCATGATTATAAATAAATTAATTAATAAATATTTTATTTATTTATTTTATCTTAATTCTTATATATGTTGTATCAAAGTTTTATTAATATTATTTATATATTGTTTTTCTTCTCATCTTTCTTATTTTTTATTTTGTACTTTCTCTTTTACTCTCCCTCCTCTCTTTTTTTTTTTCATCCTCCAATTTATATCCTTAAATTTGATTTAACTTTTATTTTTACATTTAATATTAAATATCTATAAAATTTATTATTAATGGTTTAAAAATCATGCATATCTTATCTTTTTAAGATAAGCAAGCATATTTTATAATAACTAAATATTTTATCTTTTTAATAACTAAGTAACGGTCAGCAATATAAAATCACTTGCTGAAGCTCTCAAATATGTGAGGACGAAGATAAAATTTGAGAGGATAAAAATTAATAAAATATAATTTGATATTAATTAAAATCATTACAAAATTAAATTAAATAAGAAAGTAACTGAAATATAATAACTGATTTTCTATGAAAAAAATTTAGTTACTGTATCAACTATTTAATGACTGGATTTTTCAATCACTCATTATTATTTTGTAGTGGTGATTTTTTAATTATATATATATATATATATATATATATATATATTCTAAATAATATTATTTTTAATAAATGAACGAATATTTTATTATAAAAATATTTAAATTATTTAAAAATATTAGAATTTAATATATTATATTTGAAAAAGTTATATAATAAATTTTTTAGATGTTAGATGATGAATATTTAAATATATTTTTTTAATTTCAAATATAAAAGAATAAAGTAACAAAATAAGTATTTAGTTGATTTTTTTGACAAAAAGAAATAAAAAAGATTGTAAAATAAAAATATACTATATAATGTACTATATAATACTTATAAATTGATAAATTGTAGTTATAAATTTATTAAAACACATTCAATCTGTAATGTACTATATAATTCTTTCTAAAAAAATTATTTCTAAAAATAATGTAAATTAACAAATCACACTTACAAATCTATATTTATTTACAATCATTGAACATGTTGGGAAAACGGGTTACTTAGAAAGGTAAAATATTCCTATTTTGATAAGGAAAATGAATTAACAGAAAAGAAAAATTGATGTGACATAATGAATCTTATGTGGTAAAAAAACATATAATCGTCCAAGAGGGACCCACTTGCGTCTCTGCCATTCGTCTTCGTATTTTTGTGTTCGTCAATTTCATTCTAGTTTTCGCCCACTGCACACAGAAAAAGAAAAGAGAGAGGAGACAGAGGAAGATGACGCGGGGAAAGCAGAAGATCGAAGCACAGAAGCGGAACGCAGAGAAGAATCAGAAGGCGAAGGGCTCTCAGATCGAGGCCAGAGCCGTTGGCCTCAAAGTTATCTGCCCCATCTGCAAGGTTTCCACTTTTCACATTTTTTTCTTCCTTCCATTCATTCTTCTTCTTGTTATTTTCTCTGGGTCACAAATAAAAAAAAAAAATTATTGTTAAGTACCTTTGAAACTACCCTCTGATCACCTGGTGTTGTTTTTGTGGTGGTTGTGGTAATTGGGTTTGGGTTCTGTCGTGGAATGAGCCGATCTGGGTCGTCCTTATTACTTTTTATTCTTTTAATCTTTGTGTTTTCCATTTAGAAATTAGTCATTGCATGACTGATGGCTGCTTCAGTGTTGGATTGATTTAATCAGCTCTGAAAAGGATGGTCTTGTTGATGCAAGGGTTGCTAGGATAATTAATTTGGCTTCGAATTGTTCAATTATTATGAGCTAGTTGTGTCAATTATATAACAGATGATGTTTTGTTACACTTTGTGCCTAGTTGGTTCTTTGTCAGGTTACAAAATGGTCGTTTGTTTTTAGCAAAAAGGTTCAATAATGTGTGATGGAAGGCACGTTAATGCTACTGCGGTTGTTGCGCGCATGGATTCGTGGGGATGTCAGAACAACTTATGCAGTTGAGCAGTATCTTATTTAGAGGCTCGTGTTAGTCTTTACTTGTTGTGATTTATGATAATCTCGCGTGTCTTTATTTGATGGTGGTTGAAACATTGCATATGCCAAAATTTATAATATGATTGCTTTTTGCAATGGATATTGACATAATGTTGGGCTCCAGGGGCGTGGTCCCAACACAAAGTTAGGTGCATGTTACATTTGCATTTTGATTAGATTAATTGTGGATGAGTAAATGTAATATTTTACATTTTAAAGCACTGAAGTTGTAGTTGCTACGATCTAGTCTACCTTTTTTAACTTTGGGTGACAAACAGATATCCAGAGCATAGCATTAGTGTTGAGATTTGGCACATAAGAAAAGGTTTTTGGGAAATGGTGCTACTTTTTCAGTGATATGTTGATAAACGAGTTTGAGATGGGTTTTGAGTTCTTTAGCAAACTATTTTGTGGCTTGGCTTCCTAAGTTAAGAGACAGCTTTATCTATAGCTTTTGCTGGTATTCTTGTGCATTTTTTTTTAGTTTTTTATGAGGACTTGTTAGTCTGCTTTCTTTGCACTGATTGCTCTATTCTTTCAAACTTAGTCACCTTCTTAGGGAGAAAAATAGATCCTGTAACGTAAATAAAACTTATCACTAGCAAATATTATAGAAGTCATGCATGAACTGTAGCCTACAAAAAGTCAAAAACTTTGTTGAATAAAGAATTTTGAGGGAAGATCATAGTTTTTCATACATTTTTCAAAACTTAACTGCTGAAGCATCTCCCTTGAAGAAGAAAATTATAAGATCTCTGCATAATATTTATATTATTATTAATAAAGTGCTTGGTCATGTTTATGTGAAAGAACTTTGAATATCTCTAGAAATGCCCAGTTTATGGAACTTACTTTAAACAGAATAGAGGCCAAGTCTTTAAGGTATGTACTTGACCTAAGAGAGGATATCTAGGTAGAACCAAAATTTTTGTGAATAAGTTGTTGAGATGTACACGTCTTTAGTGAATAAGATAGTTCTTTAGCAACAACCCCTGACTATGTTTGACCTTGCTAATTAGTAAGAAACTAAGAATTATGTGGGTTGAAAGAACTTTCAGGGAAGGATTAACAACTAGCTAATCTCAATTTGTATTATTTCCTTTAATATGAAGACAAAATATTAAAGCGAAGACTTCCACATTAGTTGTTCAAATAACTAATTTGGGGGCAATATATGGTGTTAAGTCTTGTGACATAAGCACAGATGCCACTTGTAATACGCATTTAATCTAAATGGACACATATTTTTGCACCTGGATTGAGATTAAATCTTATTAAATGTGTTTACTTATGGTCATCGATCCATAAACTTTACTACAACTTGTCCATCCATGAAAATGAACCACTCAAGAGAATCAAGCACATGGAGTTGGAACAATAACTTTCCTTCTTATGATGAAATATCCAATACATTTCCTGTACTTTGAGTTTCAGAGATATCTTTGTTAATATCATAATTTCTTCAGTTTAACTAATAGACTATAGCTCTAATCATGTACATCTGGAGTTGAGGGTGACAAGGATACTATTGTTAAATTGGTTAATGGGTGCATTCAATTTCAACACTTTGAATTTTTTTCTTGTGTAGTCTCGTTGTGTATCTGTATTCTGAAGATCTTTGGTATTCTTAAATATTTTGTATCATGTTTCTTCATACCATTGAACATTATTTTTCAGGTCCAACTTGCAAATCAAAACCAACTTGTTGATCACTATGGCTCCAAACATCCGAAGGAGAAACCCCCTGCAGAGTCAAGCTAGAGATAAAATGAGGGAAATGGTACGAAAGGTCCAAAAGAAAACATACCCTCTAGATGTACCTTCATACTTTTAATGTAATCCCCTGTTTCCGAGGCAGGTTGCAACATGTTTTAATTTAATCATGTTACTGTGCATTATTGTGAGATCACCAAGGATGATAAAAACTTCATCTATAATTATAACAATATTATTATGTTGCACCAGTGTTCACTAACTTGGGGTGTTCATAGTGTTTGATGCCAAGATAGAACGGATGGAGCTATAAAAATTTCTACATTTTAAACTTTATGTTCCATTTTGCTACTTGTGTTTGTAAATTCTACCAATCCAAAATAAATCACTGATGTTAAACAAAAAAAAACTGATTAAATGGATTTGAATTTTTTAATTTAGTTTAAATTTAGGTTTAAGTTAAATTATATATATATATATATATATATATATATATATATATATATATATATTCATTTTATAATTTAATTTATATAGATTTGAGTTAACTCAATCTAAGCTAATATGATTCGAACAAAGTTGGTCCAATTTTATTTAATTTGATCAGACTCGACTTAAGTCAATTTAACCTAACTTGACATAATTTAATTCAACCTAAGTTAATCCCACCATATCTATGTTAGTTTAATCTGATTTACGTCAATCTAATCCGATTTAAGTTGGTAAGACTAAACCTTCAAATCCAAACTTAATAAAGTTCAACATGATATAAGTCAACCTAACCTTAACCTAATTCAGTTTGACCTAAACAAAGTCGATCCAACTCAACCTATGTTGATTTAGACCTACCTAAGTTGATTCAACTCAATTTGGGTTAATATACTTTGATCTAACTAAGTTTGGCCCAATTTTATAGATGTTAATCCAATTCAACCTAAGTTGAAGCAAACCAACTACACCTAAGTCGACTAGACTCAACTTAAGTTTACTCGACCTAACTTAATTTGATCTGATTTTGTCTAGATTGATCTAACACGATCGATATACCTAACACGATCGATATGACCTAACCTGATGTTGCTCATTTTGATATGACTTAACTTGACTCAACCTGACTAAATCTAACCTAACTAGTCTGACGTAACCCAACTAAAAATGACTCAATTTAGTTCAATTTAATCTAGCTTGGTCCAATGTAATATGATTTTATTTGAACAAACTTGATATGATTTGATTCAACCAAACTTGATATAACTCAATCTTATCTAACCAATCCATTAAACTAACCCAATCAAATTGACCCAACCTAATCTTGGTTTTGAATTTTAAAATCCAAAAAAATAAATAATCCAATTTGTATCCCATCCAAATGCATTTAATTTGATTGAATTTAAGATCAAATTATTAAAATAAGCTCAAAGTGCATTCAATTTGGATAATTATAAATTGAATTTGAATATTTAGATTTTTTTTACACCCCTAATATAAGATTATTATCAAAACCATCTTCATTAACTTTAGACCATTAATGATAAAATATAATCCAATTTATTTTGTGTCAGATATCTAAGATAGGAAGTGAAGTAAAGGAAAAGAGATGACAAAATTTTAATTTTAAATAAAAGATTATATAATTTTCATAAAAATAAATAAAAATTGAGTTAATTGATTATTTTTTAATCCATCAAATAAGAGGACATTTATTAAAAGTGAAATTGCCGCCCTTTTCATTCCCTTTAAAATTCAAATTCCTGAGCATACCCTAAAATTTAGCTTAAAAGACACAATAATAGTCCAAGAGGTCATTTACTTGGTGAGGGGGAAGAACGGAAGGGTATGAAGAATGAAAGAAAAAGCATCCGTTGATAGAGGACACGTTGAAAAAGCATATAAGTTTTCAAGTGGATTACATAAGAAAACACAATTCAACATTCATACGTGGTTCTATTTTCTTGTAGAAGTGTAAATTTTGATATAGGTTTGACGGAGTTGTGTGTTTTGAATGAGTTGTTTTTAAGAATCTTGGCCAGTTACTGATAATGACATCATTTACAACAATCAACCTCACCTAGTTTTTTGTTAAAAAATGGCCACCTAAAACCCTTAGCAGAAGAAACTACGTGCAGCACCATATCTGTGAAGTAGTGTCCATGAGCAAAATAATAACAGGGATAATATTCCTTACCCACCTTCTCCGTATAGATGATCTATTTCCTACCATAACCCTACCAAATAACCATCAATAAAATTGAACATAATGATTTCGAGTTCATTCTCTTCCCTTCCCCAATTTTTTATAAAAACAACTATAAATCACACATGCTATACATTAAATAGATTTTATCTAAGTTGCTCTAGGTAAAACTAACATAACTTCATAATTCTCTATAAATTAACGGCACTAATAAATAATCTATCTCAGTATTTTTCATCACAATAAACAAACTGATCATCTTCCATCACCTTTAATTTACAAATACCCTTAAATAAATAAACAAATATCAACAGAATCAGCACTCAACCGACTGATACCCATATCTGACCTGATACCTTCAACTCTTTTTACAGCACACTGCAGGACAAAAAGCAATGATGAACAATACAAATCTAGACGAACGTTAGGTGCAAAGTTACCCAACACCAAAACTTAGGAGGTATTGTTAAACATTAAAAGCTAAGAACTATGTCTTTTCACGATCATCATGTTAAAATTTCATCTCAATCACATCGGGATAGTTTCATAATAAAAACAATAAAATTTATCAGCAATTAAACAAACTTGTCATCCCTATTATAAATGTATGTATATGCATGTACATATATGATAAAAATTACTCAGCCAGCTTAAAACCCATACCTGTTTTTAGTTACATGTCCCAGAACGTAATGCCAAACAGAAGTATCCCTATATAGTTCACATAAAAACTTTCTGTATCAATTTTCAAGAGAAAATGTTCATATACCCCTATAAATACTCCTTTCATCAACCAGATTCTCCTTCCTAAAATTCTCTGTAATCAAAAGCTACTGTGAAATTTGGTCCATTCTGTGTTATACTTAGAATCATATAATAAATGGAAACAACAAAGTAATCAGCCCAAGCCATTTGCTTCAGTTAGTTAGATTCATTAATGAGTTTGTTCAAAAGGGTTGTCAACAGAGCATCCCTGCTTTTTGCCCTACTCTCTTCTCTCATTCTCCTCTGTTCTTCCCTCTCCCTCCATTCCTGATCAATAATTAATCTCTCCCGCTCAAGCTTCTCCATGGACTGCCTCCATTCCTGTTCAAACAACTGTCTTTCATGAGCACGCTTCTCCATCATCTCCCTCCACTGCATTTCCATCCTTAACTGGTGCTGGAAAAAATCCTTTAGCAGTTCCTGAATACTACTAGTACTATTACTGGCAGCATTTGATGGATTATTAGCCCTTGAAGAAGACTTATCCATTCCAACTTTCCTTTTGCGGGTGTTGCTTCTAGGAGGTTTCTCCTCATCGCTGTCATATTCAACCTCATCATCGTCCTCTGAGGGTTCCTCTGAGGACCTGTCTTCACTTAATCTTTTCACTCCTTTCTTGGGTTGAGCTGAGCGATTTTCAGATTCAAGAAGTAATCGTTGCATATTATGTGCCCTCTGGGTAAAGACTGCATGCAATTCTTCAAAAAATGGACATTGCCTGCTATGCTCTGGGTCAGATGTCTCTTTTCCCTGCAAAATATTGCCCCATAACTTACTAAGTCAAGTGAACACTTCCATCTTTAAGATATGTATTTTTAACATTTTTCAAAAAAAAAAAGAAAAAAAATTACACCATTGTAAATCAATTGAAAGGTGCTCATCTATACATATAAAATCCCTATAAGTGTTTTTTTCCACATGACCATAGTTAGAGAGGGGTTCTTAAAATTTGGCCTATAGCGTGTTTGGATACAATTGTATTCACTGGCTCACATTCCAAACAGAGAAGCAATCAACTGTAGCTTTGAGATGAACGCGGTTTTAGGACCTATTCATCGGAAAAACAAACATGGTGCTAAACTCTAGCAAGCACATTGCACACCCTATAACCAAATACATCATATATATTAAATGATCAAGAGCAGTTATGACCATTGCAAAACCGTAAACTAGCAAAGGCTCAACTCTTAACATATACCCTGCATCAAACACGGTTCTTCCTTCCCTATTCAAGCCATTGGATATGGGCCATTCAGTTGAATCTAACCCACAAACCCAACATATTCCCTCACGACCGTTTGAGCATATGAACAAAACTTCATTTAGATGAAGTTAAAAAATCCAATGGAGCATACTTTGTTGTCACAAACATCATAGAGTTATTATCATAAACATATATTTACTTTTTCTTCGACTTCCTTCTTCATGTCTACCGCATCTTTTCCTATCACATCTATCAGACACTTTGTATGTCTCTCTCTCTCTCCCTTCAACCTAAATACACTCCAAAATGATGTGTAAGTTAGAAAATTTCCAACATCCTATCACATTTTATCGTGTCTGAAATAATTCAAAATGAATGTCAAATAAAAAAGGTGGATATATTCATTACTCCAGTTGACAGCAAAAGAATCAAAATGAACATCAACAAAAAAGATTCAACGAGATAACAAAAATGCCAAACTCTGCACCAAATTCATGAACAATGAAAACGTCAAAATTAACCAAACGTAATGAGCAACAGACACAAAATCAATAAGAAATAGAAAGTGAAAAAGACCTTATAGCGATTAACGAGGTTCTTCCACTTGCATTTGCACTGTTCAGGGCTTCTCCTGAACCCTCTCTCCCTCATCTTCGAACTCACCACTTCCCAAAGCGTCTTGTTTCGCTTCGACGCAGTGAAGTCCCTCTCCAGCTCCGCGCGTATCGCTATGAACTCCCGCGTTTCCTGCTGGCTCCACTGAGGCTGCGGCGGTCCCCTCTCCTCCCTCACAGCGACCGACACCTCGCCGGACATCGCCGGCGGTGTCGCCTGGTTCAGCAGCGACGGCGACACCATGCCAAGCCGCGCTGCCAGCGCATCGTCCCCTCCGCCACCGAACATTGACCTCTTCGCCACCGCGACGTCGTTTCAACGTGAATTCGTGATTAGGGTTTTGGAAATGCTGAAACGCAAAACGGAAGTGCTGCACTGAAGCTGGTGGAAGCCTCGGAAAAAATATCCTTTTTGTTTTTCGTTCTTTTTTCAATTACTTTTCGGTTTCCAAGTTTGCTTTGTGGACAAGACAGGAATCGTTGACTATCGCTACCTACGTGTGAAAATCTGCCTCCTCAAAACGGTAACCTCTTTTCGCGGTTTTACGCTTTTGCCCCTTCATTTAATGTATGCCGTTTCCCGTTCTCCGTTGTCGGTGTAATAGTTACGCACTGAACTTTGAATAAACCCAATTAAAAACAATACTTAAAAACAAAGTTTATCTTCTTAATTTATTGCTTTATATATTTACGATTTTTTTTATTTATTTAAAATATAAAAATATTCTCTCTCAATGTTACTATCTGCACTTATAGATAGTATTCTCGTGTTCGAAGAGGTTGAAAATTTGGAAGAGATGATGTAATGTTTGAAACACAGTTTTCCCCAATGACACAACAAAATGTGGTATGACCGGCTACTCTTGATTTTCTTTGTTACTAGAATGTCCTGAATTTTCAAATAGGGAGAAGATTAGGGTATTAAAATTTCAAACCTGAGGGGTATTTTGAATGTACTTTAATAAATATTTCATGTACCTGTTCAATAACAATCATTAAATGGGAATTTACATCATAAATAATAATTTTTTAAATTATTTTTATAAACTTTTTATAGAATTAGTTCAATTTGTCCTTGAGATCCAATTCACATTATGGACCTCCTTCTGACCCAAAATGCAAGATCCATTATAGTTCGGCATTCTGTCACGAAAACTAAATATTTCTTTTCCTTTTATCTAAAAATACTAACATTGTTTTAGTTTAAATTCATTTTCATTTCTGCATGTAAGCATTTATTATTTGTTATTATAGTCACTTTAGTAGATTCTTAGTTGTGTCATTGATTTGAGTAGATGGGGTTATAAATATTTATTCTTTATTTTATAATCTTTCTCAACCATGTTGGAAAAATTATAACTATCTTATAATTTTAATTATTTTTCATAAAAATATTTTACTGAATACCATTTTAAGTTTAATAGACGCTAATTTCACTATATTAAAAATATAATTGAGCGATCAGTTCAACCAGTTTAGTCGAGTGTTATTTTTAAATATTTTAATTTTAATTAAATCAATTTTAAATATTTTAATTTTAATTAAATCGGAATAAAATCATAAAATTTGAGAAAATCAAATAATCAATTAAATTTTAATATATTTTTAATAAAAAATATAATATATTTTTATTTTATTTTTATTTTTATTTTTATTTCAAATTTAAATAATAAATTTTTTATCACATTCTCATCTTATTTTAATAATTAATCATCTTATATTTTTTTATATATTTTATATTTGTAATATTTATTATAATCTACACTAAGATAATAATATATTTTTTTCTTTTATAAAAAAAATAATAATGATTTTATTATATATTTATTATATTATAAAAAATATTCTTTTATTAAATTTAGTTAAATCTTTAAACTTTAAATTCATGTTTGACTTGAAAAATATTGACTAATTATTTTTATTAAATACATCATCTTAAAAAATTAAATTAATCTCAAAATTAATTTGGTAGATGAAATTGATAACCACTCATAAGTATATAATAAGTATTTCAAACAAATTTTTAAAATTGGTACATAAATATGACGAGAGTAGTCAATTTTAATAGATTTAGGATACTCTCTAATATTTAGTAAAGAAACAACTAAAAATGTATTGGTCCGTTATTCTAGTTCCTCGAACTAATCATCTTTTTAATTGTCAAGATTCCTTACAGAATTCGTGACAAAATAGGAAATCATGCAGGTAAAATCATCTTTTTACGTTAATCTTATTGATACTCTAGTGAATATTTTTAAATTCGGAAATGTCAATTGATTAAAGTTTAAAGGTTTTATTATAATTTAATTAAATTTAAACAAATAATATTTTTATAATATAAAAATATATAATAAATTCATTAATAATTATTATTTTTATATAATAATAATAATAATAAATTATTATTATTATGATTACATTAAATTATAATGAATATTATAAATATAAAATATATTAAATTTTTATAATATAATAAATATATAACAAATTTATTAATATCAATATTTATTTAAAACAATTATTATGACTATAAATTATAATAAAGATTATAAATATAAAATATATTAAAATCGTAAAATAAATAATTATTAAAATAAAATAAGAATACAATAAATTAATTATTATTTAAAATTGTTGTAATTAATATAAGATAAAAAAAACTAAAATATATTATGTCTTTTGTAACGACCTATAAATCGTTACTTTAATGATGTCTTTGCAAAATAGTAACCAAATAATTAATGACATCTATCTTACATTATTTTATTGTAATTGTAACATATATTGAAATTTCGGTTCACTAACTGAATCTAAAAATATAGTAACATAATTTATTTATATATTATACATGTAAAAGTAGCTCTCTCGAAGCTATCTCATCTGAACTATCCCTACTGTCTCAGTAGTCACATCTCCATTTCTCAACTCCCGATCTGCTCCCACGTAAAAGTGATCATCGCAGTCTCATCCACATGGAAAAATAGGGGTAAGTATTAAATCATTCGATATAATAAAACAGATATAAAAGTAATAATTATATATTATGATCAATTACGAAATCATCAACATACTAAGACACCTTCCGGAAGTATACCCTAACTATGCCCGAATTCAGAGACTATCATCTGTGGGCACATTGTGATCGGCACCCGCAGTACCATTCTGACCACCCTCCACATAGAGTAGGATTACTGGCGTCATTCATCACTCATACTGGAGTACCCTTCCAAGTGCGTCACCACTTATCCCCCCATCGACTTCTCACCACCTGATCTCGTAGTCTACCTGACCCGATCAATCAGTGAAGTCTGGTACCTCATTCAGAATCCTCCGACATAGTTATTACACTAAAGTACTCTGTATCACCCCGAGTAGCATTCAAACACAACAAAAATCATTCACATTTGCCGAATTCTGGACCACCTGTCCTCACGGCTCATTCAAGTTAATAAATAATAGTACTTGACTGATTCTGGGCACCAACCCTCCGGCTTAGTCTAGCCAATACATAACATCTCATGATCGATTATGAACATCGACCCTTAGACTCAGTCCGACTCACACACGTTACAACACATTACAAAATCTTTAGAACTTCTACATTCATTCTATATTTTAAATATATATATATATATATATATATATATATATTATTATTCTTCTTTTTTTCGAAATCATTTCAGAAACCTTTTTCGAAATCATTAAATTACTATTTTGCCCTTAATCTTTTCTGAAAATTCCATGTATGTCCCTAAATGACTATTTTACCCTTAGATATTTTCAAAAATTCCTTCCATGTCCCAAAAATGACTATTTTACCCTTAGACATTTTCGAAAATTCCATTTATGTCCCTAGGATGTAAAATGACTATTTTACCCTTGAACATTTTCAAAATTTTCATTTATGTCCCTAGGATGTAAAATGACCATTTTACCCTTGATCTTTTTAAAAAATTCTCACCATATCCCTTTCTTCTTCCTTCGCCCAGTTATAGTATCAGATTTTTGTAGATTTCAAATTACTCAGTTTAGACAACCAAATTAGTCCCAAATTCAAATTAAACATGAATTATATCTAATTTAAGTTGAAAACAACAATTTTACCATATAATTCATCCTTAATTTTAAGAATTTAAAAAACTTTCAAATCATGAACAGTGCATCCAAAATCAGAAATTCTTCTAAATCAGACATTTAAATAATTCATATCTCTACTCTTATTTTTTATTCACACGGTATTCACAGAGTACCCAACAATTCAATTTCATATATTGAATGAATTAAATTTTCCCTTACCTTGTATGATATTTCTACCGAAGCTTTCTCACTTAATTCAAACTCTCTCTTGTTTCACCAGATCCTGCAGGAGTAGAGTATCGTAGCTTGAAATTTAGACAAAAGAAGAAGAAGGATGAAAGGAAAATTTTGATTTTCCTCCTCCCCCGCTTCAGTATGCATATATAAGAAAAAATTTATTGTGCATGAGGAAAACTTTGTTACGAAGTTTTCTTGCATAATAATATTAAAATAAAAAGCATACGTCACAATCTCCCCTCCACAAAAAATTTCGTCCTCGAAAATGAACTTACTTGGAAATAGATATGGATAAGACTCTCGCATCTGATCCTCCATCTCCCAAGTGAAGTCTCCAGATTTCTGATCTCATATTACCTTCACCATTGAGATGGTTCTACCTTTAAGTAGCTTCAGTTGAGAATCCTCTATCCTCACTGGTCTCACATCAACGGAGAGATCGTCTCTAATCTGCACATCGTCTAACTCTAGGACATGACTGGGGTCATGCACATATTTCCTCAACTGAGATACATGAAATACATTGTGCAGATTCTCCAAATGAGGTGACAACGCTAACTGATATGCCACTGGACCTACCTTCTTCAAAATTTAATATGGGCCAATAAACTTGGGAGTCAACTTCTTAGATTTAATTGCCCTTACTACTCCAGTAGTAGGTCTGATTCTCAAAAATACATGGTCTCCCCCCTCGAATTCCAAAGGTCTCCTCCTTTGGTCCGCATATGATTTTTGTTTACTCATAGCAGCTCTCAGCTTCTCTTGTACCTTCCGGACCTTCTCTGTAGTCTGCTGGAGTAGCTCAGGTCCGATCAACACTTTCTCCTCATCCTGATACCAACATAAAGGTGTTTGACACCTCCTCCCATAAAGAGCCTCATATGGTGTCATTCCAATACTGGCATGATAGTTGTTATTATACGTGAACTCTATTAATGGAAGGATATCATCCCAACTTCCTAGATTATCCAACACACAAGACCTCAACAAGTCTTCTAGTGACTGGATGGTCCTCTCTGACTGTCCATCTGTCTGGGGGTGATAAACTGAACTCAACCTAAGTCGGGTACCTAATGCCTCTTGTAAAGTCTGCCAGAATCGTGAAGTAAATCGAGGATCCCTATCTGAGATAATGCTAGATGGTACCCCATATAATCGAACAATCTTGCGAATATATAGTTGTGTCAGCTTAGCCATAGATATCCTCAGATTTATAGGGAGGAAATATGCACTCTTTGTCAATCTGTCCACTATCACCCAGATCGAATCGTGCCCCCGAATTGTCCGTCGTAAATGGGTAACAAAATCCATGGTAATGCTATCCCACTTTCACTCAGGTATCTTCATTTGTTGTAGCATTCCTCCCGGCCTTTGGTGTTCCACCTTTGCTTTCTGACAAGTCAAACAAGCAGCTACATACTCTGCAATATCTCTCCTCATACCAGACCACCAATAAACCTTCTTCAGATCCTGATACATCTTAGTCATACCAGGGTGTAGACTCAAACGACTCCGATGACCTTCATCTAGTATTGCTCTTTTCAATTCCTGGTCAACATGAATACAAATTCTTCCTCTGAATCTCAGAATATTATCCTCACTCATCTTGTAGTCAATGGTTTGCTCGGATCCTAACTGATCCATAACACCTTTCAACGTCATATCACCCTATTGTCTATCTCTGATCATCTCGAGAAAATCATTAGTAATGGTAATGCTACCACAATTAATGCTAGTATCACGAAACTCTACATCTAGATGCAAATCCCTGAACTTCTCAAGTAATCTCAATTTATCCATCATCATTGCTGACATCTGAACTGCCTTCCTACTCAAGGCGTCAGCCACCACATTCGCCTTTCCTAGATGATAAAGTAATTGAAAATAATAATCTTTCAGAAACTCCATTCATCTTCTCTGTCTCATATTTAGCTCTTTCTGATCGAATAAATACTTCAGGCTCTTGTGATCACTAAAAACTTCAAATCTGACTCCATAAAGGTAATGTCTCCACATCTTGAGAGCAAACACCACTGCTGTTAGTTCTAAGTCATGAATGAGATAATTCCTCTCATGAATTATAAGTTGTCTCGACGCATATGTCATCGCCCTTTTATCTTGCATCAAGACACAACCTAACCCCTGAATAAAAGCATCACAATATACCTGAAAAGATTGAGTCACATCTGGGATCACAATACTGGAGAACTAGACAATCTTCTTTTCAGCTCCTGGAAACTCTCTTCACATCTATCTGTCCAAGCAAAAGGTTGATCCTTATGGGTCAACTGTGTCAAAGGAGCTACTATTTTAGAGAAACTCTCTATAAATTTCCGGTAGTATCCTACAAGTCCCACAAAGTTACGCACTTCTGTCACTATCTTAGGGGGTTCTCATTTTAACACTGCATCTACCTTGGTAGGATCTACAGATATCCTTTCTGCCGATATTACATGTCCCAAAAATTGTACCTGGTCTAACCAAAACTCACATTTTGAAAGTTTGGCATACAATTGTTTCTCTCTTAACACAGCCAACACTGCCCTCAGATGTTCCTGGTGTTCTTCCCGAGTTCTAGAATAAATAAGAATGTCATCTATAAAAATAACAACAAACTTATCTAAATAAGGACAGAAGATCATGTTCATGTAGTCCATAAATACTGCAGGTGCATTTGTTACTCCAAACGACATGACCACATATTCATAATGGTCATATCTCGACCTGAACGTTGTCTTCTGTACATCCTCTTCTTTAACTAGTATCTGATGGTATCCAGATCTCAAATCAATCTTAGAAAAAGACTGATGCTCCTTGTAACTGGTCTAATAAATCATCAATCCTCGGCAACGGATACTTGTTCTTGATAGTCACCTTGTTTAGTTGTCGGTAATCAATATACAACCTAGAGCTCCCATCTTTCTTTTTTACTAGCAATACAGGAGCGCCCCAGGGAGATACACTCAGCCGAATGAACTTCTTTTCCAGCAAATCCTCTACCTATTTCTTCAATTCAGCCAATTCTGCTGGAGTCATCCGGTATGGTGCCATAGAGATTGGGCCTGAACCAGGAATTAGATCAATCACAAATTCGACCTCTCTCTGAGGTGACAGCCTTGGTATCTCATCTGGAAACACATCAGGAAATTCTCTCACATCCGGTACCTCTTCCAGGATATTATCCTTCACTTCATCCATCTGAGTCAGGATCAGATAACACTGAGCTCCCTCTCGTAGCTCTTTCTGAACCTGCCAAACTGATGTAATAAGTTCATATCCTGATTCCGGATGCACCAACCTCTTCTGTCCACAATCAATCAGAATGCGATTGGTGGATAACCAATTCATTCCTAAGATCACATCCATATCCTTCAAAGGTAAATCAATTAAGTTCACCTTGTACTGTCGTCCTTCTACGACAACTGGGCCCCTCAAACACATAGGAAGACACCATCAGTCCAGCTGCTGGTGTAGATACCCTCAATTCATAAGGGAGGTCACACACAGACAACTTAAGTTTATCCATACAATTATCAGCAATAAAAGAATGGGTAGCACCTGAATCAAGCAAAACTTGTAGAGGTATATCAGAGATAAAACACACACCTTGCACTAAATTCTCTGACCTCGATGCATCTGCTCCTGACAAGGCAAACATCCGTCCTGCAGCTCTGGGTTTTGTGTCACTCCCCCTGTGTACTAATGATGCCCCAGCTGAGACTATAACATTAGGCTTTTGTGGACAGTTTCTAGCCATATGTCCTGGCTTCTGGCAAGTGTAGCAAAGACCTGCCCGAGAAGTTTGGGAAGGAGTAGTGAAAGAATTCTGTGGGCACTGATTCCTATAATGAGGGCCTCCACATTGAAAATATTTCACCCCGGATACAGATCCTGATGATCGAGATGCTGGGGTAACACTGCCACTGGGGGCGTGAATAAGGCATCCTCCTCTCTGATCTACTACCCCCACTCGGGACCCCACTTAGGTAGGTCCTCATCACTCTGAATCTTCCCTCCTGGAGTCTCTCTATTGTCTTTGCTTTCTCCACCAGCTCTGGGAATCTCCTAATAGAGAAAGGAACCACCATGAGCTTGATCTCAGCCCTCAAGCCTTCCTCAAACTTTCTGCAAAGTCACTGTTCTGAAGATGTACCTGTGTAGAAACGAGATAAGTGCTCAAATTGTATGACGTAATCATGTACTGTCATATTACCCTGTCTCAGACACAGGAACTCAATCTCCTTCTGAAATCTAACACTGTTAGGAAAGTATTTCTCCAGAAATATCTTACGGAAGGTTTCCCAATTACACACCTCCCCACGTGCAATCATCATCCTTTGAGTCCCTGACCACCAGAACTCAGCCTCATCCACTAGTAAGTATTTCCCGAATGTCAATTTCTTGTCTCCGGGCATAAGGTAGCCTAAAAAATCTTCTTCACTTCACGCAGTCACTTCCCTGCTGCATCTGAACCCAAATCTCCTCCAAAACAAGGCGGATTATGCCTCATGAACTCAGTCAACCCCATCTGCTCTGATTGGTGGAATCCAGCAAAGGATGATGCCATAGTTGGCCTCCACTGCGGGTAGGTAGCCTGCTGCTGCATGGCAGCTTCCAACATTTCCATTGCCCTGACTAGGGCATCTACACTCGGTGGAGTAGGAGGTCGCGGTGTCATCCTATATCAAACGCAACCATCAATACAGAGCAAACATTCACACACACTCACATATCAAAGTATAATCACAATGGACTTATCATAGGTTCACTACCCATCCCCACAGATTTACAAGGATACTACCGCTCTGATACCATTATTGTAACAACCCTAAAAATCGCTACTATAATGATGCCTTCGTAAAATAGTAACCAAGTAATTAACGACATCTATCTTACATTATTTTACTGTAATTGTAACATAGATTGAAATTTCGGTTCACTAACGGAACCTCAAAATATAGTAACATAATTTATTTATATATTATACATGTAAACGTAGCTCCCTCGAAGCTATCCCACTGAACTATCTCTGTTGTTCAGTAGTCATATCTCCATCTCTCAACTCCTGATCTGCTCTCACGTAAAAGTGATCATCGCAGTCCCATCCACATGGAAAAATAGGGGTAAGTATTAAATCATTTGATATAATAAAACAAATATAGAAGTAATAATTATATATTATGATCAATTACGAAATCATCAACATACTAAGACACCTTCCGGAAGTATACCCTAACTATGCCCGAACTCAGAGGCTATCATCTATGGGCACATTGTGATCGGCACCCGCAGATACCATTCCGACCACCCTCCACACGAGTAGGATTACCGACGCCCTTCATCACTCATACCGGAGTACCCTCCGAGCGCGCCACCGCTCATCCCCCCATCGACTTCTCACCACCCGATCTCGTAGCCTACCCGACCCGACCAATCGGTGAAGTCTCGGGACCTTATTCAGAATCCTCCGACATAGTTATTACACTAAAGTACTCTGTACCACCCCGGGTACCATTCAAACACAGCAAAAATCATTCACATTTGCCGGATTCTGGACCACCTGTCCTAACGGCTCATTCAAGTCAATAAATAATAGTATTTGACCGATTCTAGGCACCAACCCCAGCTCGATCTAGCCAATACATAACATCTCATGACTGATTATGGGCATCAACCCTTAGACTCGGTCCGACTCATACACGTTACAACACACTACGGAATCTTTAAAACTGCTACATTCATTCTATATTTTAAAATATATATATATATATATATATATATATATATTTATTTCCTCTTCTTCTTTTTTCTGAAATCATTTCTGAAATCACTTCCGAAATCATTTCCAAAATATTTTTCAAAATCATTAAATTACTATTTTGCCCTTAATCTTTTCTGAAAATTTCATGTATGTCCCTAAATGACTATTTTACCCTTGGACATTTTCAAAAATTCCATTTATGTCCCTAGGATGTAAAATGACTATTTTACCCTTGAACATTTTCAAAAATTCCATTTATGACCCTAAGATGTAAAATGACTATTTTACCCTTGATCTTTTTAAAAAATCCCCACCATATCCCTTTCTTCTTCCTTCGCCCAATTACAGTATCAGATTTTTGCAGATTTCAAATTACTTAGTTTTAGACAACCAAACTAGTCCCAAATTCAAATTAAACATGTATTATATCTAATTTAAGTTGAAAATAACAATTTTACCATATAATTCATCCTTAATTTTAAGAATTTCAAAAACTTTTAAACCATGAACACTGCATCCAAAATCAGAAATTCTTCAAAATCAGACATTCAAATAATTCATATCTCTACTCCTATTCCTTATTCACACGGTATTCACAGAGTACCCAACAATTCAATTTCATATATTAAATGAATTAAACTTCCCCTTACCTTGTATGGTATTTCTACCGAAGTTTTCTCACTTAATTCAAACTCTCTCCTATTTCACCAGATCCTGTAAAAGTAGAGTATCGTTGCTTGAAATTTAGACAAAAGAAGAAGAAGGATGAGAGGAAAATTTTGATTCTCCTCCTCCCCTGCTTCAGTATGCATATATAAGAAAAAATTTATCGTGCATGAGGAAAACTTCGTTACGAAGTTTTCTTGCACAGTAATATTAATATAATATTAAAATAAAAAGCATACGTCACATCTTTTATACAAATATTATCTTTATTTTATTTTATTTTAAAATGGATTTAATCTAAAAATTCAAACAATTTTTCTGGTTTTTGGTTTTATCATTTTATTATCTTAATTTAATTACAATTTGATTATTTGAAATTAATAAATCGATTTCTATACTAATTAAATTAAATTCACTTTCAAAAGAGTGATTATAATTCAAATATGATTTGTGTAGCATGAGTTATTGTCTCTATTGGTTCATTATGCATACGCGAATAATTTTTTTCTAATACACGAGACAATTTCACCAATAATAGAACCAATAGAATTAAGGTCTATAAACTAAACTTTATTTATTTTTTTGCACTAAGTTCAATTATCATTTATCTATTTATATCAAGTAACATAATTATCACTTTTCAATTGTTTTGTCATGAATCAATCAATCTATCTCTCGAGGAATGTAGATGAAATAAATTTAAAGGATCTACAATACTAGTGGTTTGTATGTGAGAATGACTAGAGTTTGTCATTTATCTATTCAATTAAATATCACAAAAATCATTTTTAATGATATTTTCACTAACAAATTTAATTATATTTTTAATTAATGAGTTTTTCATGAGTACAAAATAAATTAATTACATAAATTTATATATTTTAACTCTTTTTTATATTTATACTTCAATGTGTTTTTTTAAGCTTATTAAACTCTCTCGGAGATTTCTATTTATTTCTTATCATTTACTATGACAAATTCTTATTATATCCAAAGTTATTTTTTTTATGATACATTGTAAGAACCAGATTTGTAAGAGTGCAAAACGAGACTGTTTAAAAGTGTTTAAAATTTATGAAAAGTGAACTTTTAAGTTTAATTAAGTTCTAAAACTTTACAAAGAAAAACTCATCTCTTCATTCATCTTAATAAAAGTTATTATTTGATATATTTTTGCAATATTTATCTTCATTCTAATATTCTAAATTTCCATTTTTTTTATATTTGAGTTCGCATTAGTATTTTTGAGAAATAGTATAATAAATTTATTTTAAATAAATTTATTTTGTAAATGATATTTATTAGATAAAGATTAATCTTTATTAGTTTAAGATTTTGTAGTAATATGTTTAATTTGTTTATTAGGCTTGTGTGAATATGATTAAATTTTATGTCAGCAAGATTATAATATTTGTAAAATTTAGCCTTTTTTATTTTTATTGAATGAAATACGTTCAAAAAGTTATAAAATATAATATATTCTAAATCTCATTATAATAATTTAGGTTAAAAAATATTAATAAATCATGAATGTAATTTAGTTGTATGATCTAAACTTTATTTTAGAAAATTATATTTATATTAGTGAATATTCATTTCGTGACGATGATAATAGTTGAAATTGAGTCGATAATGTTTATTGTAAGTTTTTATTGATTTTATTGAAATTAATATTGTGATAGAGTAATGAATTGTGAATACAATTATAGAAAAGATAATTATCCTGCATGATTTGAAAGTTTAGTGAAAAATTAAAATTAGATTAACATATATTGTTATGGTATTCATGCATATTTTATAAATTTGGTTTAAGGTAGGTATAATTGATGTTTTGATTTAATGTCTAATTTTATGAAAATAAAAATAATTAGTTTAACATATATTGTTATGTATTGATATTTAAATGAAAATATTTTTTTGATACAAAAATTATTGAAAATTGTATTGGAATTGAATAAGGTAAATTTCACTCAAGAAAAAAACAAAAAAGTTAAGGTCATATTTTCACTCAATAAGAATTAAGGCTCAAATATTAAATTTTTTTTCAAGAAAAATGAAATTAATCTTATAAATAATAATTTAAAAAAAATATTCCAATAGAATATTTATTATTTACTCAAGTAGAGATATTTATTATTCTTATACAATTTTGCTATTCTCTCATCATATTTTTTATTTATTTTTTTCTCTTTTCATAAATTTTGTTACTTTTTCTCTCTCCTAATTATTCATTATTTTTTTTTCTTTTCGGTTTCGTATAAATCTCTTTTTTTCTTCTCTCCTCTTCCTAATAAAATATATTATATTAAATTTTAATAAAAATATATTAAAATATTATTTTTAAATTAACATTGGAACAAAGAAATATTAATTAATTATTTTAAATTATGATAATAATAAATAACTTTTATTATAATGACAGTGAATAATTGATTTAAAATTATTTTATCTATTAAAATGAATCAATTACTTATTTAATTAAAAAAATTAAATATTTTTTAGTTATAATTAACTGAAATAGTGATAATTAGTTAGATTATATAATTTAAAAAATATATTTATTAAAATTTTCTGTTAGATAAATATTTTTTTATTAATCATTATAGCATAATATTTGTAATATAGTAAAATTTATCATATAATATTTTCTTAAATATAATTTATTAAATTATAGTATTTTTATAATTTAAATACTTTAACTTTTTAAAAATAATAAATGGCCCATTTAATTAAATTTTAATATAATATTTTTTAATGAGAAGATGAGATGAGAGAATAATAATAATAGAGAAAGGAAAATAAACACTAAATAAAATTTAAGAAAAAAATAATTATATTATATCAAATAAATCCATTTTTTATTATTAAATTTTATATATCAACAATAAATATATTTAATTAGTTAAATAAAATTAATTTGAAAATCAAAATTTAAGTGCGGAAAACCAAGTTTTTCTTCATGAAATTCCTAAACCGTAAACCAAAATATTTCTTTTCAAATAAAATATTACAGCTCAAACTTTTCTTTATATTTATATAAAAGAATTTGATATTATATATATATATATATATATATATATATATATATATATATATATATATATATTATGGTTCAATGAGGTTATCTGGGAATAATTCATCTTTAATTTTATTTTATTATTATTTTTTAAATTAAAAAAACTCATACTCACTCCATATTTATAAGTTATTTAATTAAACAATTATAAAAAATTCAAGCAATCTATTATAATATATGAGTTCCTTTAATACAAAATTATTTTAAACAAACAATATTAATTACTTCTTTTACTCTAATCACACATCACTACAAAATAAGAATCTAAACAATAAACATAGTAGTAATTGAAAAAATTAAATTAATAATTAATAAAATATCTTATTAATATTAAATATATTTTTGAAAGTATACTATAAAAAGTGATTTTAATTTTTAATAATTAATTAAAAAATAAAATTATAAGTCAGAAAGATAATAACTACATTTAAAAAAATAAGATATTAAATTTGTTAGTTTGTTACTTATATATCATTTAATTTTTTTATTTTTTTATTTCAACTCATTAAATTCTAGCCTATTTTTTTCCATAATTTTAATCTCTGACTATTATTTTTTTTGTCTGCAATTTGTTTAAATTTTAATTAAATTATTTATAATTTTTATTACTTTAATTAGATGATTGTACATGTAATTTGATGACAATTAAAAGATAAAAATGGAATATATTATAAATAATGAAAAGTTAAGGAATCTTTAATAATTTGTTTTCTCTTATTATTTATTAAATTTTCCAAATTGATCCATTATTATTTATGTGGTATGTTATTTATTAGCATGTTTAAAAACTAAACAGTAATAAATGTTATATATATGACATTGCATTTAAACAACTTATTAATACAGTGTTGATAAAGGAGAATATATTAATTATTTTAGAAAAAAGAATGAAATCATGAGATGAAATTAATAAGATGAATAATATAAAATTTAAATTAAAAAAAAAAAAAAAAAAAAGCGAGACTCTCCACGTGACAAACAGCAAGAGTAATATAAGAATACAAGGAAACAAAATTTGACCCCTATTCCGCTAGCGAGAAATTGATTCCAAAGGTGCATTTCTTCTGCTAGGGTTTCATCTTCTTCAATTTTACAGCATCATCATCTTCATCATTCCAATGAAACCAGGATTCATTTGATTCCGATTCCTCCACGCTACTTCTCCTCCACCCTCTCCCAGCCCTCCACCAGTTATGAACTTTACCATGAACTCCATATTCGCCGCGCATAACCTTCGTGTCTTCGGTCCTGGCTTGAATCCCTTCGCCCCTTATTGCATCGCCAATCACTCCCTCCCCGCTCGCTAAAAAATTCCCTTACTCTCCCCCGTGCTTTCTCTCAATTCCACTTTTTCCCACTCCGAACATGTAAATTCGGAGTGCACTGTCCCAGATTCGCTCTCTCTGTTTTGGTGGTTCGATTACGCGTCATCGTTTTGCTTTTCTTTGTCATCGTTTTTGCGTTGTTGGTTGTTTCGTGAGAAAGGAAAAACATGCTCGAGGAACGACCCGTTTTGTTCAGGAAGAGCCCTTCCCGGAGGCGCTTGAGACCCAGCTTTGACACCGATGATAGGGGTTGGACCTCTCTTCATGTTTTCGCTAGGAAAGGCGATCTCAAATTGGTAATGTGGTTTTCATCACCGCCTTATGCTTTTTTTTTTTCTTTGCTGAATTTTGTGGTTGGAATGGGAGGGAGGAATGCTGTTTGTTAGGCAAATTGTAATTTGAGGCTTTGAATTGGGAAAAATGTTAGGATTGCACTAGGGTTATTGGTTTGTTGAATTTGAATTTAGATCCTTCATTTTATTTTGTGTGTGTGTGTGTGAAGGAGTTGCATTGGGCTTGAGTAGCTTTGCCTTTAAGATTGGAGCTTTTCAAAGTTGAAGCCTTTTTTAGTTTTTTTTTGGAGGTTTCGATTTTGTTAGCTTTGTAATGTTCTTGTCTGTGTTTGCTTCTTCAGCCTTTTAATTGGCAGCTGCAGAAAATAAGGTGAGGCAATACCTCTGGACTAAACAGCTATAGCTGATGTCCATGGCCAAATCAGACAGAAAACTCACTATGATAAAACTTACACAATCTACATCAATCATAGTCACGGCCAAACGTCCTGTTTTAAGAGAAAGGTGCTTTTATTTCAAAGTTGCCAAAACTGGTGTAGAATTTGAATAATTTCCCATTTGAGTTTACTATGAAGGGGTAACAACTAACTCTAGTTTGGGAGTATATTCATGTTCCACACTATTTGGTAATTTTGAAATGAAATTGTCCCTGTGGGGAGACCAAACTCTAATTCCATTTCACCCAAGGATGTCTGTCAATTATTAACAGTGCTATTTACTAACTACGGATTTACAATAGAGTAGGTTTGATACCTGCTACAAACCACCTATAACACCTATTCCACCCTCTATTTATTCCTTGCTGATTTTCAATGTTTCCAAATCTTATGATGCTACTGATTCTTCTTTGTAGTAGTTGAATATTTTGTCTCATGTAGTTGATGGTACCTCTTTGGTTATTCAAGATTTTTTGTTTTGTAGACTTAAATTTGTATCATATTTGTCGCAAAAGGGTTTTCAATTGGGTCAAATTTAGTCACACGGGGCATCTTATGGTGTTGCTGAACAGGTTAAAAAACTTCTCAATGAAGGAATGGATGTCAATGTATCTGCATGGGGCCCTAAATCGAAAGGGGTGACCCCTCTTCACCTTGCTGCGGAAGGTGGTCACATTGGAGTGATGGACGTACTACTTGAGCGTGGTGCTGACATTGATGCTAGAACTAAGGGTGCTTGTGGCTGTAAGTGATTAATTCTTGCTGTTTAGACTCGAGGCCTGATTTTTTTGCCTAAGAACTACTTTGAAGTAATACAAGGTTTTAGATTTAATGGCAAACCTTTTTGATAAATTTTGTTTAAAGCGTAAAATGTTGCGATTAAGTTAAAAATTCTTGGGTAGTATTATGAAAAGCCTGTTTATTTTTTATTTACTTTAAACCTGTTTGACAGAGCAGAGGAAGTCAAGGTAAGTCGGGTAAAACATGACTTTAATACTACAATTTTTTGCAGATTCAAAATTTGAATATTTTACATTGATGAGTATGTTTTTCTCTTGAACCAGGGACACCACTTCACATTGCTGCGAAAGAAAGAAGGAGGGATGCTGTGAAGTTCTTGATAGAGAATGGAGCCTTTTTGCCACCTGATATCAATGATAGCAGATTTAACCCTCCTCTTCATTACTGTCCCGGACTCGAATGGGCCTATGAGGAGATGAAGCGACACCGACAGCTAGATATATCTGCTGGAGAGTACAGCTCTGAAAGTTAATTAACTTTTCAGGGATTTGGTTGGTGTTTGATAGTGTTTCTGGATGCTAGTCAGAGGAGGAGATCAATGCAATGAGTGTCAGATTGAAGCTAAAGTCACTTTTATAAATTTGTTATGAGAAATTGTTAATGCGTGCATTCAGGAAGCGTACCCAAACATGCACTGGATCAGTATTGTGGGAATAAATGTAGAATTGAAATAAAACAACACACTGCATGAGTTGTATAATGTATTGAGATGAGCTACTTGCTATTTTATATGTTTGGGACAATTATGTGATGTTGTTCATGGATAATGTGATGTTGATGCTGTCTTTTACGTGTTGTAGACGTGCGCACAATACTTTGTTTCAGTTGAAAGTCAGCCTAGAAAGTAGTACTACTGTCAGCCTAGATTTCTTGTCCCTTGATCTTTTGTCTAGTTTTGATGAGTTATTTGGTGAAATTTTTTTAATCTTTTACATGTTTAAAGAAATTAACTATGTTGGTGAATTGAAAGATAATTTACTTATTTTGTTTCATGGTTTCAAATGTTTGTATAAGCTTTATGAGAAAAATGCACCATTTTCAAAGTGAAGCAATATTTACAATTAAGAAAATTGTTATGACCTAGCTCCATCCCTGCATAAAAAAATACTAACAAAAATACACGAACGATTGCTCCATTTTAATTCTTTATTAACATATTCAGTTTTTATTTTGAAATAGAAGGGTAAGGGATAGTTTTTACCTCTATTTTTGTTTTTTTATTCTTTTTACAAAAAAAATGTTTTAACTTTTTGAATAAAAAAATGAAGAATAATTAGATGAATTTTAATAGTTGACAATAAATAGGAGAAATTCCATTTAATAGATTTTAATAATTTATTGTGCTTTTGGTTTTTTACTTAATATATATACTGCTGGTGAAATAAAAACTCAGGTCTAGGCTTACCCCAACCAAATTCAATGTATTTTTGGATGGGTCAATCATAGAAAATTGCCAATTGCATTTAAAATATTGACTGATTATTTTTCTCTTTCATACCCACTTTTCCTTGTCCTTGCTGTAATTGATGAATTAATAAACTCTTTTAAGGGTATTGACTCATGCAATTTGGAGAATGGTCCAAAGAGAATCAAACAAGATACATATTGAAGTTGTAGACACTACTCTTGCTTTTTGCTGTTCCACATCAATTTGATTATCATATATTATAATTTAATTGTTATTCAAGTGTTGTAATCAAATAGAAAAGTTGAATAATTTATAATTAAAAAACATAAATATATTATTTTAAGATCTTAGATAATATAATTATTATCTTATTAATTCATAGGTGAATACGAGCCTAGGATACTCTTCTCAGTAAAAATCCAGCATGATATAATATTTCAGTAAGGTATTTGTTTCATCTGATCTGATAGTCAAATTTTGACACTTTCTACATCTGGTTACTCGAGTGCCTTTTTTGGAAGATTTTCAGAGGAACAAATGAGGAAATCTATGTACATCTCGTTTTCTGATCCATCCAATTGCACTGTGTTGGAAAAGATTGACGAGTTCAGTGACTACTGTGATACAAGCAGAGTAATGAATACTGTAGTTTCTGTGTTTTCGTTTGCAATTAATTTTTCAAGTGACTTCAACCGCATAGAGATTATTTTCTACTGTTCAAGTCCTTATTATATATGCCTTTTATTTAAAGTATTTTGAATATTAATTGAAGCATAATAATAAGCAATCGTATTAACTAATCATTATTCAAAACTTTTTTAATATAAAGTTTATAAATAATTATTTATAATTTTGATTATCAATATATATACCAATAATATGTTTTATATTTAATAGAGTTTTAAAAATATTTTTAATATAAAAATCATATTATTTTAAAAGATTTTATAATAATATACTAAAGTATTTTATAATTTATAAATTTTATTTTTTAATTAAGATTTGTAATTTTTTTTATACAAAGATTAGGTATATAAATGAAAAGAATCCATAAGTCCACCCACGTTAAATCATATAAAAGAAAAAAAATACAAAACCATAAATGGATCCAACTCATGAGACATGGACATAAAAAGCCCTTGAAACAAAACACAAACCCAATTAACATCATTCTAATGCAAAGAATAAAATTATAATTCAAGTTTTAAAGAATCTATAAAATATGAAATCATAAAATTTGAAAAAATAATTTATATTTTTATATGATTTTATTATGTAAAAATTATAAAAATAAAATTCATATAAAATAATAAAAATATATAGAAAAAACTGACCACTCTTTGTTTATAATAATAGGGTCTATGTAAACATTTTATTTGTAATCCATGAAAAATATATTATATTACATCACTATTTTCATACTTTATTTCTAGGAAAAGGTTAAGAAAGTAATGTGTAATTCATCTCCCATTATTGTAATTAATTTATAATCAATTTAAAAAACATGTTTAATCAAATGGATATTTCATAAAAATACTTTTTAATCAATCTATATTTAATTTTATTAATTAATATATTTTGAAGCTCATAAGGATACACTTTAATTTTATCTTGTGTCTTTCTTAATTTTATGATTCATGCAATTAATACTAAAAAACAATTTTATTGTATCAACCATGAAATTACTCTAGTTTAGTCATTAGTTTCAAGCAATTACATTAAATATTCAAATAACTTTTACAATAATTTCAAGGAAATCAAATATATTTATTTCTCATATATGATATGATACATGATTTAGTAAAAATAATAATAATAAAATTGTGTAAAATAAACAAAACAAAAATTATTCACAGTATAATTATGGTGGTGTTGCTTAACTCATTTTTTGTAGACCTTGCAAAATTACATGGAATTTAAGGACTTCAACAATTTATTTAAGATATACAATTCTTAATAATTTAAATCAGTATTATAATGATCTTATAATTCTTAAAAGCTGTGTAACAAAAGTTTGTGCGTAATGATTTTTCCAGTTATTTAAAAGTGTATTTTTAGTAAGTACTTAATAAAAATAAATAAAATAAAATTTTAACAATAAATTTGTTTATTTATATTCTATTTTAAATAAATCCTTCATATTGTCATTAAAATATAATTTAAGCTTTACATACATAAACTAAAATATACTTTATGATATAGAATCTATATTATTTTTCAACAATAATAAATAAAATTTTATCTAAAATAAAAGTATGAATATTAAAAATAATAATGAACTCTTTTATATATTTTTTATAATAACATGTAAAGACTTACTATAAAAAGTTTCTGAGAATAATACTTGAGATTATATTTTAATAATAAATTTTTATTTCTTTCCACACTTTCTTGACTTTATTTCAAACATACGTTAAGTTTAAAAACATAACTAACTCAAAAATATCATATTATCACTAGTACAAAATAGGCTTTTAACATCGGTTCTAGAACCGACGTAGAAAGTCTAATATTTTTTTATTTTATTTATTCATAACACATCTCTAATTACCCTATATATTGATCTAGAGTTTCCAAGATTCGAACCCAAGTACCTTAGAGTCGGAGGTCGATACTCCAACCACTAAGCTACCAGGATTTTACGGTAATAACTTATACATAAATTATATTTATATAAAAATAAAAAAGTATATCCATGTAAATATATAAATATAAAATATATAAATACAAATACAAATATATTTATATATTTATATGTTGGATGTGAGGACGCGCTCGAGGATGAAAGTGTGTGTCGAGTGAATTTTTAAAATTTGATGTCAAATTTGTGAGCGAGTCTCTTTATATGGATTATAACTTAATGACAAAATATAATCTTTATAATTTATTTATATAATGATATAAAATAATTTTTTTTTATTTTATATCATTATATAAATTAATTATAAAAATTATATTCTATATTATTATAAATAAATTATAAAGATTATATTCTATCATTAAATTACAAATTCATATAAAGAAACTTGCTCACAAATTTGACATCAAATTTTGAAAACCCACTTGACACACACTTTTACTCTCGAGTGCGCTCTCACATCCAACATATAAATATATAAATATATTTGTATTTGTATTTATATATTTTATATTTATATATTTACATGGATATACATTTTTATTTGTATATAAATATAATTTATGTATAAGTTATTATCAAAAAATCTTGGTAGTTTAGTGGTTGGAGTATCGGCCTTTGACTTTAAGGTATTGGGTTCGAATCCTGCAGAATAATTTTCTTAATTTTATAAAAAGACTTTCTACATCGGTTCTTAAAGAACCGATGTGGAAAGCTCGATGTTAAAAGTGATTTACTGTACTAGTGTATATTATATTTTCTATTTTTTTAATATTGGTTCAAGAAACAGAACAAACAAACAAAACGTTTTAAATATTTTTTAAACAAATATTTAGAAACAAAAATCAGATAAAAAAATAAGATAATATTTTTATAATTAAAGACTGAAATAAAAATTAAAATAGGAGTAGTTGTTGCTTACATAGTCTACTATTAATTTGAATTCGAGTGTTGTGTGATACAAATACCTCCAATGTTGTCTCACATATTCGAATATTATCGAGCTATTAACTCTATAGGTACTATAACTGTTTTGGGTAATATTCTTTTGATAGAATTAAATTATCATGTAATTAAAATTATACACGTAATATATATATATATATATATATATATATATATATATATATATATATATATATATAACCTAATAATTTAGGTATACGAAAAAAAATTGATATTATATAAAAAATGAGATATGATATTGTAATTATTCTAAATATAAATATTTTTTATAATTATTGTATACAAAATATATTTTATTAGTTTAATTAGATTGAATATTGAATTTTATATAAAATTTGTTATTAAATTTATAAACACTGGAAAAAAAAGTTAGACGGAATTTGATTGAAATTAATTTCATTATAAAAATATATTTTTTAATTAGATTAGTAATTATCTACTTAATAAAAATAATATCATCCACATAATTATATTAGTATTATTTAACTCATTTTAAAAATCCTACATGTTAGATTTACCGTAGGTCTATTAATAAATAAATAAATAAATAAATAAAAATTACCAAAAAATGAGAAAGAAAACTCTTAAAAGATAGAAATAAATGTATTCAATCAGTAGAAGTATTGAGAAAATAAATAAACAGATATAGATCTGACATCTTTTCAAAACATTTCATCGTTAAAAAATAATAATTATTTTTGAATATGAATAATTGATTATGAAAAATATTTAATTGATTAATATCATATTTTTAAAATATTTTTTTTATCATAATTTTTTTTTCAAAATATTTTAAAATAATCTATTATCTCTCCTCTCTATAATAAATATAATTATAAAAATAATAATTAAAACAGTTCTTTTTTAAATGTCATATTTTATTATATATTTAAAAAAAACTAAATAAAATTTTTATGATATTGATTTTACAAGTGTGATACAAGAAAACCAATTATTCTAGAAAATCTACATAACAATTCGTTCTTAAAAAGAAAAAAAAAACATAAAAAATTTTCATAACTCAATCCAATTAACCCTAACATTAAATTTAATTAAAAATATAGTTGATTCTGTACTCCACCACTTTAAAACACCACCCAAAAGCCAAAAAGACATATTCTTTTTCATGGCTATGTAAAGCTTCTTGTGGTGCCATTCTGGTATTCTCCCCCAAACAAATCTTTATTCTCAATAATTTAAAAAAAATATTTTTTTTTTATAAATTAAAATTAGTTTATAAAATATCTTTTATACAGTTCTTTTTTTAAATTTATATAAAAATTAAAGTTTCTTTTATTTGACTTTAACAAAAAGAAATCCTTCTTTTTTTCATACAGCCACAATGGAAGAGGGACCATATGAGAAATAAATGAAGGCAAAAAGTAGCTTTTAATTAAATGAATGAAGGGCATGTCCAATGCAATTTATGAAGTGAAGTAAAGGTCACGTAACTTATATCACCAGCAAAGTCCAGGAACATTCTAGGTGAACAAGGTGGAGTGTGTCCCACTCAAAAACACACAAAATCAAATATCAAACCACAGCATTGTTTTTCCAAAAACTATATACATGTATTTTAATTTAATTATTTTAAAAAAGTGTTCTAATACTCTTTTAAAAAAATAAAAATAACAACTTTATTTATGTTGTAGGCTCCATATATATGTATAGTTTATTCATGTTATTGTTTCTAAAAATAAAAAAGGTAAATGGTAATAATTGAATTAAGATACTAGTTCAGGAAATGAGAAATATAACATTTTTGTTTTTTAAGAGAGAACGTTTATTATATTGAAAATATAAAAAAAGGTTAATAAATGATATTGATGAAGTATATGTAAATCTTCGTTAAAAAATAATATTGTTAAGAACAAAAATAAATCTCCATAGGAAATGAGTTAAATAAGAAATAGTTTTATTGTTAGGAATGAATTCGGGGGACAAAAAATGCATGAAATTTCACATCAATCAATGTATCATATTGCGTATATTTATGTGTTGACATTTCTATTTCAAAATAGTAACGTCATGTAAACTTTAGAAAATTATAGGATTTGATTTGATTTGATTTGGTGAATGGTGAAGATGTTGGAGAAGTTGGATGAGGAGATTAAATGGACCTCCACTGGGTGCAAACAAGAATCAAGTTGAGAAGTGGGGGTAAAGGTGAATCGAATAAATGCTCAAATCGAATAACTAAAGTTTGGTCAAAAAAGGAAATAAAGACAAAACAAAGAACAAGTAAATTCATCCTTTACATGTGACTCAAGATTCTATTAAGGTGGTTGCTAGAGGTGTTATTGGAATGGGATGGGTTTCGTCATTTTATAGATTTTCACATGTTACAATTTTTTTAAATACCTCTTCTTTCTAAAATTAATAATTTTCAAACATTTTATAGATTTCACAGAAATTTTTAAAAAATATAAATTTAATGTTTTAATAATTTAATATTCCAAAAATATATGTTTAGTATAATTTTGATAAAAGAAATTTGAATTAGATTGTGTTTCAAATTCAACGTGAAAAATTGATTATACAACTCGGAATACTCAATTTATTTTGAAATGTATATAACATGAAAAATGACTTATGTAAATAAATTATTAGAAATAAATATTTTTCTTTTTGTAATAAATAAAGTATGACTTATTAAAATGTTAATTTTTTTTATATTACATCTCTTTTATTTTTTATTATTGTAATTTATTATTATATGTAACAACAAGGATGGAGCTAAAAATTTTCATTGATATATATATATATATATATATATATATATATATATATATATATATATATATATATATATATACACACATTAAAATTAATTTATGATATAAACATATATATTTTATAAAATTATTAAAAATTATAAATCATCTACCTATATTTAATATTCACATAAAATAAATATATATAATATTAATTATGTTTTATATGTTTTACAATATTTTATATTATAAATATTTTTAATTATTACATAATTTATATACTAAATTATTTAATAATATTTTTAATATTATTCAATTAAATTTAAATTTAATAATTTAAAATATATTTTTGTTACATATTATTTATCTTTTAAAAAATGAATATATTAATTTTTTCTTCACATTTTAATATTAAAATTAAATATCATAAAATATTAAAACTTAACAACAAACAACATATATTATAATAACGAATATAAATAGTAAAAAAATAATTACTTTAAGAAAAATATAAAAATTTAAAAAATATTATAACTTTTCTTATAAGATAAAAGTAAAAAATATACAAATAAAAAATTATAAAGAAAAAGTTAAAAAAAATTAAAATTTAAATATTTAAAATTTGAGTGTACAGACTGAAAAGATAAAAATAAAAATAAAAATAAAAGAATAAGAAAGAAAAATATACAAACATAAAATTATGTACAAATAAATATAATAAATATTATAATATTTTTTAATAATGAAATATAATACTTTTTTATATTAAAAAAATTATATATATATATATATATATATATATATATATATATATATATATATATAAATATAATTTTTGAGGGCGTGGCCAGTTTACATCAAAGGAAAAAAAACTGTTTTGATAGTGTTATTTTCTGTTTTTATTAATAATATACACTTCTATCAAGATTTTTTCATATTATTCATTCATGTTACCTTCTAATTTTATGGTTTTGGTGGACTCACCTTTTTATTTAAAATATTTTTCAAATTAAGATTATCAATTTATTTATTTTTAACTTATGCTAATAAAAAAAATTTCAAATTTAATTACTAATAATAGTTTTTAGTAGGGATGGCAAAACGGGTAAAGTCCGACGGGTCGCTGCCACGACTCGCCATAATATGGTGGGGCGGGTTGGTGTTTTAGCCCACCAGTCCGCTTTGCCCGCCTCGCCAAGCCGAGGGATGAGCGCGGGCCAGCCGCAGCCCGCCTAATAAAAAATAATTTTTTATTGTAATAAAGTTAATTATAAAGATAATATATAAAGTTAAAAAGTTTAAAAAGAGAATTAAAAAAAATTTTACTCTTACACAAAATATTCTCCTTACTTAAACATAATTTTCTCTCTCCTGTTCTCCTTGTTCATCCTAAGTATCGATTATTTTTATCCTTATGACTTGAATTAGAGGTGTAAGAATTATTCAACCAAGAATAATGTGAAGTTTTATCAAATAAAAAAGATATATGTATTTGAATTTTTCAATATAAAAAATATAAATTTTATAAGTTTTAACGTTATTTATATATATATATATACATATATTTGTTATTATTTATTATTATATAAATTTTATTATTGTTCTAAATTATAATTTCTTAAACCAATGTATTGATTTATATTATTAAATTGAATTATTGACAAACAAATAATAATCTTATTATTAAATTTATTAAAATTTTTTATTTTAAAAATAAAATATTTTTTTTTAAATTATGGCGGGTCAGCCTGCCAACCCGCTCCTTGGCGGGATGGGTCAAGGTCTACAGTCCGTCATGACTATAACGGGTCGGCCGCGCGGCGCCCTGCTTTTGGCGGGCCAAAGATAGGACCGGCCAAAACGGGGCGAGCTGACCCGTTTTGGCATCCCTAAAGTAGGCATGGCAACAGGGCGGGGCGGGGGCAGGTTTTGCCTCCCCGATCCCCGCCTCCGACTTTTTTAATTATCCCCGTCCCCGCCCTTGATCCCCGTCGGGGCTGGGTTTCGGTTCCCGTCCCCGTCCCGTCCCCGATCTATATTATTTTTAAAAAGATAATTACATTTATAATAAATTAATTTTACTATCTATTTTTTATATATAAATAAATATTTATAATTTATAATAATTATTAATTAAATATACATTTTAATTTATTATATTTATATTAAATTATGTATGTAAAAGAAATATTTAATCATTTTTTATTTATAATATTATTATTATTATTATACTGTATTCAAATATTTGAATACTTATACCATTATCATTATTATTATAATATTATATTCAAACATTTGATTATATATATATATATATATATATATATATATATATATATATATAAGTTAATTCATTTTTAAGTTGTAATTTAAAAATATGAAATATATAGTTTATAATGAAATATTTAATAAGTTAATTATTATTCAATTAATTCAAAGTAATAAAAGTTTAAATTATGAATTTTTTTAATCCTTTAAAATACAATTATTTTATTAAGATAAAATTTGATATATGATAAATAAGAATAATAAGATAAACAAATGACATAATAAAACCTAATAAATATAAATTATAAATAAAATAATATTAGTTACTATTAAGATTTATGTAAAATATTTAAAAAAAGATAAAGAATAAAAAAATTAACTTTGTTCATCAAATTGATTGAAAAGATTGAAAAAAAAACAAATTGATGAGAGAGATTAAGAAAATATGAAAAACTACAAGGTATAAGAGAGAATAATATAATAAATTAATTGATATAAAATATTAAAAAAGACAAAAAAATAAAAAATAGGTAGAAGAAAAATAAAAATTGTTAAAATATAAAAAAATGACCTTATATGTAATAGAAAAAGAAAATAAAATACTTTTAAAATATTAATATTTTAAAATTTAAATTTAAATATAAAGTCGGGGCAGGGACGGGGATGGGTCGGGGTGGGGATTGCATTACCCATCCCCGCCCCGCTCCCGTCCCCGCCTCCTTCCCCGACTTTTTAAAGCGGGAAAACCCGAACCCACCCCCGCCCCGGTCAACTCGATTTTTCCCGTCAAACTCGAGACGGGGACGGGTCGGTCCTCCACGGGACGAGTTTAATTGTCATCCCTAGCTAGCTAGTTTTTAGAATTAAATTAAACAAACCTAAATCACGTATTTATGTGTAACTATATATTTACTTCATTTTTATTTATCATTTTAAAAAACAAAAAAAAAATTATTTTTATTTCATTCTATAAGAACATTTTTATTCTATTTTTTTTTCTTTTAATTTTATTTTCCGACCATCGAAATTAGATCACATTGTATTATATTTGATTCAATAGAAAGAAAAAACTAATTTATCTGTGTTGGAATAAATCAAATTAGATTGGTTATCGAATTCAAATTATAAGGTGTGAAATTTAGTGAAAATACTGTTTCATAACAATTTTTTTTTTATGATATTTTCTACCAAATGTATATTAGATTTTTTTTTCATTCTTAAATCAAATATACCATAAAATTTGTAAACAATGAAATAAAACTTCAGTTTCGCAATAGATTTTAAATCAAAATTATCAAACTTCCATTAAAAAAAAGTTTATTCAACTTTATATTTAAACTAGCTTTTAATTCGTCAAAGAACAAAGTCAAATATATCATTTTCAACTCTTAAAAATCCCAAACCACTATTGTTAAAAAAAAAAATCCTCAAACCACTTTTCCTTCGTGAGACAACTTTCAACATAGCCGAACTTGAAAAATCAAATAATTTATTAAGTTTTATTTTTTTCAAATTTTGAATTACATAAATTTATGTTGTAGTCAAAATAAACAGGTACGGCCTTACATTATAGGGGCAGCCCCTAAATTACTAATTTTTCAAAGGTACTAAAATTGAACTATAAGTATGTATAATATTTTAAAATATTTATATATATTTGCTTAATAATTTCCTTATATATACTGGATGAAAACATTAAATAATTTGGCATTTTAAGATAATAAGTGCTTATATATTTCACTTATTTCTTTGTAGTTAGTATTATATAAAATGTAAAATATTTTGGATTTTCTTAGAAAATATTCAATATATTGAAGTTTTACTCAAATATAAAATATTCAAAAGTCGTTTTCTGGAGTTTGGCTTTGTTGAAATGTTAATTCGTCTCAAATATTTTAAAAGTCAATTTTGACAAAAAAAAAACCCTAAAATTAATCCATTCTTCCATCAAAAATTGATTTGCCATATAATAATGACCAATGTCTTACACGATTTTGATCCCAATTGGCTCTTAGAGTTTATCTATTGGTGGATACCAAACTTCATCCCAAACTATCAAAAAAATATCCTTTATTTTGAAAGAGATGAACACAGGAGTATAACTGAAAAACCCAATTCAAAAATCATACATTTTAGAGGTGCAAAATGCAATTCAACTTCCAATGAATAAAATATCCAAAAGGCAACTTTTGTCCTATTTCATCTGTTCAATAATTGAGTTTTTTTTAATATAATAATTATTTAAAGATTTGACAGACTTATAATATGCATGTAAAAGGTTTTAAATTAATCACTCAATAAAAAAATCATCGTAGTATAATTTAAAATATTTATATCATCTATTTTTTTATTCAATAATAATATTTTTTATTCATTGTTATTTTATTTTATTTACGTTTATTTAAGTGAATGATTTTATCTTGATCAATGAAATGACTTAAAAAAAGTATTTAAATCTTGTGAAATAAGGACAAAGTTCAAAGTCGAAGTCAACCAATCCAAATTTATAATATATTAATCCATTAAAAAAAGTTGTAAAGCATTTTTAAGGAGAATTGTTTGTTAAAATACTCAAATAAAATATTAATTACTTAAAATAATATTCTATTAGAGAAATATGATGTAGTATGATAAATTTTTATAATTTTTTTATTCCTTCATCAAACAATTTATAAAAACAAAAACAAATAAATCAAAAAATAAAAGTAAAATAATAATGAGTTACTTAAAAATACTATAATATTATAAATCTTTATTTTTCAATTTTTAAAAAAAATAACTCATATAAATTATTATTATTATAAAAGATATTTGGGATTAAGTTCAAGAGACATTTTAATTGATTAAAAAATAATAAGTACTCGAAGTCCCAATCGTTGACAATAACAATTTATATTGCTATCCTATTTCATTTATTATTTTGTATATTTGTTTGTGTGTATAACGAAATTAAATCTTATACTTCACACTAGCTATCCAAAAACTCTTACACTAACTTGGTTGGCTTGCACTAAGAAACAACCTCAAAAATTTGCTCAAATTGATTCTTAAAATGAAGCAACTATTACGGAGAATACTTAATTATTAAAAATATATATCTATTTTATTTTAAGTTAAAGAGATACTTATTAAATGAATGAAAAGCTTCATATACATAAAAAAAAAAAACTAATAAAACGATACAAGTGAATCTCCTCTTAGAGTATGCATAAACATATGCAGGTAACATGTTTGATGAATGGTCCCATTACTGTTAGGTGAATGTTTAAAGTAAATGAAGTGTTTATGACCGTACAAGCAAGACCTTGAAAAACGAAGAGTTGAAAGTGAAAAAGTAGGAAATTCATTGCATCATGATCTGCTTTAAAACCTTCTTCCATCACTCCACTATTCGTCATATAAGAATAAATTATCATCCCTCCTTTCCTATCCACCACTCATCTCCACACTGCATTGCCCAGTCAACAATTCCCACTCTTTCCACCAAAACTCAACTAAACAAAATCTAACCCAACCCTTAATTCAACCGTGCTCCCACCCATCACCATAACGGACAAATTTTCCCTTTAACCTCTCAACTACCGACCACGACCCTCGATCCTCAAACGCAACCTAAGTAAATCAAACCCATCTCTTCATTCAAAGTACACAAACAATAAAACATTTTTATTTCACAAAAATAGCAAAACATGCCCTCTTTCCTCTCATTCAATTTCATTCTTTACTTTCTTACCAAAGAATAACAAACAAACAAAAAAGAACTAAAATCAGCAACGCGTGGTGGGTCTGAATAGCACCAGATTCACGTTTCTTGAACATGTAAAGTCACGATTTTGAATCTATTGAGAAAGATACAGTTTTCCAAGTCACAGGCGTTAAAAAAATAGTCTCTATCAGTGACCGACTGGCATCCGCGGCAAGACGTGAACCGCCACCGGCTCTAACCCTTCCGGCAGTAGAATCGGTATGATCCGAGGCGGCGCCACGGCGACATCCACAACGGAGATCCCGGAAGCCGAAACGACACAAAGTTTTCCTCTTTGCGCGACGAGTTGTTCAGCGCCTTTGAGTCTCTCATTCTCGAGAATCTCTTCCCAAGAGTCTTCTTCGGCTATGTATCTTCTAAGCACACCCTTTGCTTCGTCGACGACGTACATGATTTCTTCTTCCATGGCGGCGACGGGTCCTCTCCAGCCGTAGAGCATCCCCTCCGGCATGTCCTTCCACGCGTCCTCCACCACGTCGTACACGGCGCCTTCCTTGGCTGCATCCCCTTTGACGTTGACCATGCAAAGCTTTTGCCGCCATCCGACGGCGTCGATGGCCTCTCTGCTGAAGCGGCCGTCCTTGAGGTAGGTCTTCTTCTCCCAGACGCCGGGGTTAGGGTTTCGGACGTCCCATTTTTCGAGGGAGCGGGCGACGTGGATAGAGAAGTGGGCGCCGATGCCGCTGGCGACGTAGACGGTGGGGCCTAGGGCGCCGAGGGCGCACCATCGGCGCGGCGTGGCGAGCGTGGGGCCGAAGGACCAGGTGCCGGAGAGGGGGTGGAAGATGAGCGGGCGGGGGAGGGCGGGAGAGAGGTTATGTGTGGTGGCGGCGACGAGAATGAGGCGGTCGGCGGCCGAGACGGACTGGACGGAGAGGCTGCGGGAGAGGAAGGAGGGGTGGCGGAGGAGGAGATGGTGGAGGGGCGGGTGCGGTGGAAGGAGGCGCCACGTGTGGGAGATGGGGTCGAAGGTGTGGAATTCGATGTAGGTGTGGGATTTGGGGGCTGAGAGAATCGCATAGAGAGAGAAGAACGGAGGAAAAGAAGGAGAGTATATTAGACGACGCCATGTGTGAGAAATTGAGAACAAAAGAGAAGGGTCGACAGAGGAAAGACACGATTGGGCTATGTGGTCGGGTAGACCTGGGATGAGAACATGTTGTCGTTGATGTTGTTTTTTGCGTTTGGTGTTGGTGGACGAAGATTCAGACTGAAAGTGAGGGTGGTGTTGGGGTGCGTTGGGAATCTCCACCACGAATACGTCCATGGGAAGAGAAGAGAAGAAAAGAAAGAGAAACGAAGGGTATGATAGAAAGTGGGGTTCTTATGGTTTGGTTGGTGTTGGTTTTGGTGAGGAAGACAGTTAAAGTAATGTTGGATTTGAAATAAAAAGATAAAGTAAGAGACAGTGCCGGTTTCACCTTTTTCCTTCATTAAAACATGTCCCATCTTTCCAACTGCTTTGCTGTCCAATTACTGCCACCACCACCACCAAAAACATTAACATAAACAAAATTAATAGTAGTTATAATAATAAAACTATTGAGCCTAAAGAGGTTTGGAGAAAAAATAATAACTACATCAACATTACTTTTGTGACTGTAAATTATTATATAATGAAATTCTTAATTAATTTTCAGGATTGAATATACGTGCGGTGATGAATCCTTGTTTCTGTTTGTTTGGATTTCTCTTTTCTTAAGAGGTTTGAATCGTGATAAAGACACATTATGTCATTGATTTGTTTAGATCGAACAGTAAATACGAGGAACCAAAGAGAAAGAAAAAAATTGAAAAATAAGGTTACTTGAATTTAAAAAAATAAAGTGTAGAAAATAAAAAAATAAGATAAATTTATTTATTGTTTTAATAATTTTATTTTTTATTAATAACCATAAAATCCAATATTTAATAAAAAAATTATTACTTTATAAGAATAATCTACTCACAATTTTGTCTTATGAACTATATTTTTATTATCAATGAATCAATGATAATTGTTATTCCGTATATTATTATCAACATTACTATATTATGAAATAATCAATCATAACATAATTATTATAATAGAAAAATATAAAAGAGATTAAATAACTCAATTTTATTGATTTAATATAAAGTTTACTTTAAAATTGGATTTTTAATTTGACATAAATAATTTTAGAGTTTGAAAGTATGAACAAAAATATAATTTTTTTTTACCAAGTATTTTTTTTTAAGTTCTATAATTTACAAATCAAAATAGGTTGTGCATTTTACCACTTTAATTATTACCAAAAATATTATTATATCACGCTTGCCATTTATCACATACACAGCACATTTACTATTGTTGTTACTACAACTATTATCATTTTTTAAGCATAAATTTAACAATAAGTAATATAAGAATAAAGCAGCAAGGACTAATTATGAAACCATTATTTTTCATTCTAGGACATAAGTTAAATAATTCATAAGAAAATCTTATATATATTCTATTTATGCATGCTGGTATATGCATTCTATCTAAATTTAATAATTATGATAGCTACTAAGTTTTATGGTAGCAGTTTCGGGTGCAACATCCATTTTGGAGATTTATATAAAGTTGGTTATAAAGTATTTACACGTCTAGGCATTAATATTTACTAAGAATATTTTAATGAGAATTTCTTACAAATATATTTTTATCAATAAATATGTTATTTTAATATAAATTATATAAACATATAAGATATTGTGATTGCATTATTCGTTAAACTTTGTTATTATTTTTTTTCATACAAATGAAGGGCATGTTCCTTTGGTCGTATTAGGTATTTTCCTTTTTGAGGTAGTGGGGGTAGGTAGCTATATTAATGGAGCTTAAGCCTTTTTTTTTTTTTAATTTAAATATTCACATATTTACAAATGAGTTTACAACGTAAACTCAATTAATAGGTATTTTTAATAATAAGTAATATTATTGTTATTATTAAAAACATTGTATCAAATTCATATTTGCTTATCTTAATTTTTTAAAAGTATAATTTATATATTTATTGATCTTTAAATAAAACTTAATATGATATTAAAATTTTTCAATTTCATTTATTTATAGTAAATATCTTTAACTGTTCTTAAAAAAAAAAGATTAAAAAAAAATCTTATATATTATCTATCTTAAATTTGTAAGTATATCTGAATATACGCGCGGAGGGAGGGACAGAGACTTATGAAGGAAGCGATTGGTGGTGGCAGAGAGAACCCTGAATGTCACGCAAGTTGCTTCCGTCACTTTTTCCTATCAATTTTCACTTCCATTCGGGTCACTGTTTTTAGTCGTCAACATCGATACGTTTTATGTACAGGTTTCAAGGTTTAAATTAAATTAAGTTGTTTTTCACTCCATTGATGTAGTTTGTGGACTAAATAGATTTACACGGGATTAATACCTAAGGTTAAAAATATTTTTTTTATAAAATAATTATAATATTTAATTTATATATATATATATATATATATATCAAACTATTATATTTAAAAATAAAATTAATTTATTATTATTATTTGCTAATTATTTAAATAAATATAAATTTTATTTAAATTTTCAACAATGTTATAAAAGTTTGTTCCAGTGACATATGATAAGTTAGACATAAATTATCGATTTTTGTTAAGAATCACAATGTGATTATCCACTTGTATTTAAGTAAAAAAAAAAAAAAAAGTACGATACCGGAATAACCGTTGAGGAACTTGACTCTTTTTCATAAATATGGATTTGTGAATTCGGCTTACATAATAATTAAAAATAAATTGGTACTGAAATTGAACATTGTTTGTTGATATTATTTTTATAAAACTTTAATTTATAAAAATTAAAATAAAATAAAATAATATTATTAAAAAATAATTAATAATAATAAATTTTAATTAAATATCTATTTTTTTACTTTTCTATTTTAATAAATTTAATCATTAACTTTATAATTTTATATTTATTTTGAATAGTTAACTACAAAATTCACGTGATTACGTTAATTCTTTTTAATCACAATTCATTATAAATTAAATTAAAAAAAATAATTAAAATAAATTTTGATCATCAATATTTATCTAAAATTAATATATAACAGTGAGACATATAATTTTTTTATATTATTATTTAATTATACATATGCTAATAACAAATATTAAAATTTACATTAATATAATTCTAAAAATGACTAAATTATTAATAATATTTGTATTTTAATTAGTTTATAAAATATTACTATAATTATTATAAAGGATTTAGATAATTTGATTTTGATTTATTTAAGTTGATATTTTTAATTATATTATAAATGACAGATAAAATAAGAAAAAAAGAATAAATATTATATAAAATAATATCATATTAAAATAATATATAGATTATTATTTCAATATCTTTAAAATATTTTATTTTATTTTATATTAAATATTTGAATTAATTTTATAATAATTAGCTAGGATAAAAGAGTCTAAAATTATTTATTATTTAATAATATTTACTCATTTAAATATCAAAATAAAATATTAAATGATATAAATATAAATAAATAAAGAGTATTAATATATAATTAAATAGTTAAATAAATAAATAAATAAATTTAGTATATAACTAAATAAAAAATATGAGTACATAATTAAAGATAAATTAATTAAAAAAATAGAACCAATACAAAAATAAAAAAATATAAAAAAAATTACTACACGATAAAAATTAGTTAAATTATAAATGAATACAAATGTGTCTCATTCTTTTTCATGTATCAAAATTATGTTATAATTTTTTAACCCTATCCACTATATAATATTTTTTATTTAACTATAAGTTTGATTTTATTTTTTCAAAGAGATAAACAATCTTATTGTTTTTTAATAATAATAATTTTTAAATATTTTATTATAAAATAAATAAATGAATCTTTTATTATATATATATATATATATATAGAAAATAAAATATTTAAATTATCCAGATATATTATAATTTAGTTTTATATATTAAAAAATACTACATTATAAAATATTAAAATTTTATAAAAGAGAGTTACAAAAATACTTTTAATAATTTTTTCATGACACTGAAATCTTTACGTATAATTATTTAAAATTATTTACCCGTTCAAGTTATTTTCTATAGTACTTTTTGTATTTAATAAGTTTTTAGAGTTTTACAATTAAATATATTTTTATCTTGATAAATTATTGAATTTTATTATCTGATGATTTTTTTTATCTTTCTGTTTATAATATATCGTTTTATTTTGTTTTTTTGTCTTAGATAGTGCTTTAAACAAGAAAGAAAAACATTTTAAATAATATTTTAAAAACACACATAATAAAAATTTGTGAAAGTTCTTTCTAATTAGAAAATACTAAGTATATTTTTTTTTTTTATAGTTATGGTTTTTCTTTTCTTGGCACATGAGACTAAATTTCTTGCTTCCTACTAAACAATATAGACCTAGATGAATGGTTTAGACAGTTAAGAACATCAATTATGAATTATACAAATCCAATTAGGGAAAGGATTATACAATCATTAAACACTAATGCAGCAAGAAAGTTTGTTAAAGAATTAACAACACTTTTTTATTATTAAAAATCACATTATAAATGAGCTGAAATTTATTAAAAAAAAATGTTTCGATAATATTTTTTAATTTTAACTTTTATCCAATAAACTCGTCCTACTTTTGGCAACAAGAAAATTTAAACTTAAAATTTTTACAAATTAATCAACTCTTCCGCAACTAAATTTAGAATATTAAAAAAACTGAATCAAGATGCCACATTTCTAAATGGAAAAATATTATTTACCACATTTTTTGAGATCCCTGAATCAAGATGCTTATCTTCTGATTTGCAAGTTTAGGGTGGAACACAACTAATAAGTTTGGGTAGCTTTTGTACTGCAACATACAACTGAGAAAACTTGTTACTAATTCATTTGCTGCTTTTACAACTTCCAACTACTACCCCTTTTGGATATATTGAAAACTAGTATTTTATTTTCTCTTAATATTTAAACATTGCATCAGCAATATGATTTCACGCAAGGCTTGGACTCAGAAATGTCAAATTCCTTTAATAATGAGATTGATTGAAAGTTCATGCGAAACATTGTGGTCACTACATCAACTTATGGTGTTGCCAAAATCACCCACATGAGGAATCATGTCACCATCAAGAAGGACATTGCTTGGCTTTAAATCACAATGAATGATCGATTGCTCACATTCATGGTGAAGATAATGCAATGCAGAAGCAACATCAGACATGATATTTAATCTTTGACCAAGGTTTAATGTTCTTGAATTCTCAGCACTTTATGTGCCAGGATGCAACCATTGTTCTAAGCTTCCATTTTCCATGCACTCGAAAATCAGAGCTTTGAATTCCTGATCTTTGTAGTCTGTACCAGAACAACATGTTAAAATTTGAACCAAATTTCTACGTGTAATATTTTTTAGTGCATTGCATTCAGCAACAAAACTCTGGTGGGATCCTCTTTTTTGAAGGTTTAGAACCTTTACGGCAACAACTTTGTCTTCAGACCCGAGTTCATTTGTAGACGGAACTAAAAGTTTGTGGTTGAGAAATTGGTTCCATTGTGTAGGGTTTGATGCGAATTGGTTTCTTATCCCTCTTACTCGTCCAGTAGGTAGATAGAATAATTGGCAACATGAGAAGAAAAGCAACCGCACTAACTACCACTGCTGTCAATCTAAACTTATGGTGTTTTGCAAGTTTCGTACCACTAATAGGGCATGGTGGTAGATGCAAGTCTGAAATACGTCCACAGAGATTACTGTTTCCAGTAACCACTAATCCACTTGCATTTAGAAAACTCCTCCGGTTGGTACCTCATCATCCAAGTTGTTCAAAGACACATCGAAATATTGTACGAAAGAAATGTTTTGTAGAACCTTAGGAATTTACCCGAACAAGCGATTTCTTGAGAGGTATAAACTTCGAAGTCCTTTGCCAGACGCTAAAGAAGATGGGGAAGGTATTGAAACTTCGAAGAGAGTAAGAGATGACGTGTTATTTGGTGTTCACTTCCAAACTTGATCAAAAGATACATAATATAATTGTTCATTATTTTTTGAGGAGTGTATCATAAATTTTAATAATTATTCATTATGAAGGCATGAAATTTTAATTTTCTCGTTTGAGTTCAAATTAATTGAGTAAGGGGTGAATTTCAAAATTCTTTTCTGGGCAGAGAATTCTAATTAAATAAAATCTCCAATTATAAAAATTAGAGTTTTTTTTGTTCGATTTGAACCCTAAATCTGTAATCAGAGGTTGAACCCTAAATCTGCAATCAAAGTTTTTTTTTTCCTTGAACCCTAAATCTGTAATCAGAGGTTGAAACCTAAATTCACAATCAGAGGTTTGTTCTGTCTGAACCCTAAATATGCAATCAGAGTCTTTTCTTTTGAACCCTAAATCTACAATCCTTTTAACATGTTTCGAATCAAACATTTATGTTATCAATCTCTATAACAATGATGGACAAAACAATTTAGATGTTTCTTTTTCGAACCTTTTCTTCCCGCGCGTCTTCATCCTCTTTGGTGGTTGCGCCTCTGTTTTCCGGTTTCACTGCATGGTGGTAGCGACGGTGGTCTACGCAACAGGTGGTGGTCTGCGACGGTGGGTATCTGCGTCGTCGTCTTCTTCAGCGCACCTCCTGCGTGCGCATCCCTGCCGACGAGAACCAGTGGCCCGCGAACTCGCTTCACCTCCGTTGAAGCATGCGTCTCCCTCTATGGTGGCTGACGTGGCGCTTTTATGTTGTCTTGGAGGATCTGCAAATTCCAGTGGTGATGCAAGGAGAAGAAAAGTTGGATTGCGAGGCGATGTGAATGGGTCTATGCATTATGCTAGATTCAGGAAAGTTCCCCGGCCTCGGATGCAGAAATGCAAGCTCTTAAATGAGTGATCTTTGAGGTGAGACCAGGTCCATCCTCTGCGGTGGGGACCGAGACATGTGTGGAGCCTCGAAGGTCTTCCCAAAGAAATTGGCCCAGTCCACAATCATTCCTCATTAAATTAAATTAAAATTTTATATAATATATTATAAAGATGGTTGATTAATTATATATATAAAATCTTATCATTATTATAAATTCATGTATCATATAACTTCATTATAAGCATGATATAATTTTATATGATTGTGAACTCATCTATCTATCATGGGTACAGTTATATGAAATTTTGTGAAAATAAAATAATTTATTTATTTTGTACAAATAAAATAATTTATTTATTTTATTTAATTTTATTATGTCAATTATTTGTCTTGTACCCTATCGATATTAGATTTCTAGTACATGAGATGTGCATTGTATTTTTTATTTGGTACAATGTAATTTTGAATTTTATTATGTCAATTATTTGTCTTGTACCCTATCGGTATTAGATTTCTTGTGACATGAGATGTGCATTGTATTCTTAATTTTTATTTTAATTATATTTCTTATTTATTATGACTCGGGACCCTTAGGCGGGGTCATAGTGAATGAGAAATTTGATATCATAGGCATGTTTTGTTGTGTATTTAGAAACATTTATTTTGTTTATTTGCACAATAATTGTGCGTATTAAATGTTTCTTTGTTATTTTGATACCAGCTTCTTTGCCTATGCAATTGACTTCGGTCAAAACTTTAAATGGGACAAATTTTGAGGATTGGAAAGAATCTCTGGATTTGTATCTGACAATTACCAATATGGACCTTTGTTTGAGAGAGAGCGAGCCTCCAGACTCTTACTCCCGAGTCCACTACTCGTCCAAAGAGCTTATCGTGAGAAATGGGAACACTCAAATAGGGTGTGTTTGATGGTGATGAAATACACCATGGAGAAGTCTATTCGACAAAGCATTCCGGATGATGATAATGCTAAGGTTTTTCGAGATCGAGTGGGTGAGAAGTTTAAGACTTTTGACAAAGCTCAAAAGGGTCAATATCTGTCACTTCTTGAGAAGACCAAATATGATGGTGTCGGTGGTGTTCGTGAGCATATGATGAAGCTTGTGCACTATTATAACAAACTCAAATCTTTAAAGGTGGAGCTTGGTGACAGTTTTTTTATTTGGCAGGTTATGGAATCACTTCCTTCGCAGTTTGATGTGTTGAAGACTTCTTACAACGCTCAGAAGGAGGAATGAACAATTGATGAGATGATAGCTATTATTTCCCAAGAGGAAGAATCTATTAAAAAATCCAAGCCGCATAGTGTGCAATTTACAGCTATTACTTCAGGTACTAAACCTATTAAAAAGGGTTTCAAAGGCAAATCTCGCCATGAAAAGAGGAACACAGGGAAAACATTAGTAGGTTTGGAGCCTAAGAAGAAGTACTTTAAGGGGAATTGTGCCTATTGTAAGAAATTTGGGCATAAGCTAACTGACTGTTATATTCTTAAGAAGAAGAATGCTGATAAGGAAGGTAAGCACATGTATGTTCTAGCTTGTTTTGAATCCAATGTTATTGATGTTCCTCCAATTCTTGGTGGTTTATTCGGGTGCTACCATGTTGTGAATTCTTTACGAAGTTCCGCAGAAACTGAGAAAACCACCAGAGTGGGAAGGCTATTAACTCTTTATTGGATTCAAAATAAACTTCAGGAGAACATCACATGTGTACAGCACCTCCCCATCTATGTCTTATTTAAGTATAACAGTCACAGCATATGCTTAGGCTAAATAGGCACAATTCTCAAGCTACTTCTTCTTGGAACCTACAGTGTTTTCCTGTGTTCCTCTTTTTCATGGCGAATTTGCCTTTAATGCTCCTTTTTAATAGGTTTAGTACCACAAATAATAACGGGCTATGCGGCTTGGATTTTTAATGAATTCTTCCTCTTGAAATAATAAATGTGGTGTCCATTCCTCTATTCAACACATCAAACT
>OY731399.1:17145913-17270173 GCA_963425845.1 Sphenostylis stenocarpa
TAAGTTTGACTAGGGAATATTTTTGAGTTAAACCTAACTAGATATTTTTGTCCAATAAATTTCTTCATAAACACTTTACAAAAGGTAAATTAAGAAAATAAAAATGAATTGAACTCTTTCATGTAACTTCTCCAAAAATTGAGGTGCATAAGCTAATTTTGGTCTATAGGAGAAATATATTTTTCTCCTACTATAATTTTTCTTCTATAAATATTGATATCCTTCTATGTCAGGATAATGTCCAGTCTCCTAGCTACCAAGCCACATCTACTATCTACACTACAATGTTTTGTAGCACCCATCATAAAATCACATTCATTCAAATTCTGAAATAGTTTTTAGCCAATTCCAAAAAATAAAATTTGCCAAAAAGAAAGTGGAATGACAGGCATTTATGGGCATTTCAAGACCAGGAAAAAAAATAAGGATTGATAATTACAGTCTTCATGGAGATAAGCTAGTCCTCGGGCTGCACCAGCTGCAATTTTAACACGGTTTGCCCATTCTAGCACAGGCTGGCCTTCCCCTGCAAATTACAGTTTCAGTTAACAATCAAAGATAATCAAACTGAACTGAAACATTCTTTTATCATTCAGATGTAGTTTTACCATGTAGATGAAAATAAAGGGTATTGTTAGGAACATAGTCATAGACAAGTAATCTTCTGTTATCTTCAATGCAGTATCCCACTAAAGAAACCAAATGGCGATGATGTATACGACTGATAATTTCCACCTCAGCTTTGAATTCTCTCTCGCCCTGACCTCCACCAATCTTCAGTTGTTTGACTGCTATCTCTCTTCCATCTGGAAGAAGTCCTTTATACACACAACCAAATCCACCCTCACCCAAAAGACTTTGACTTGAGAAACCATTTGTAGCCTTGATTAGTTCTTCATATGAAAACCATGACCTTGAGTGGCCTAGTCCACCAGGATCAGATGGTGTGTACACAACATCACTGCCAGAGCCACTTTGTACAAGAGGAGCTGATGAGTGTGTCTTTAAAAAGGATGAATCTGGCCAAAGTCACACACTTTAATTAATTTAATGCCAACATTTTAGCAAAGGTTTAATTTTTTTTTTAAGATTAAGAAAGCCACAAACATGAACTAGTTCAACCAGTCTAACAATAATGAGAGCTTTATCTTATTAAATTTCAAAAGTACCCAACTACCAAATAAAAGAGGGCATGTAAAGACATAACAAGAGTGAGGCATAATGTTTCTGGTTGGATAAATTTCTCTGTAATAGAAAACAAATTAAACTAAGCTTCTTTCATAAATTAAATACTAAAAGTTTACATAAATTTTCATCTAACTTCTCTAACAGGTGAGATATATAAATTAATTTTAACTCACAGAAACATATATAAATTTACCTGATTCAGGAGATGAGGCAAGAGTGGATGGCATGACATAACCACCATTCACAGGAACCTTTCTCTTTTGCCTCCGCATGCACCACATAAGAACACCAATGAAGCCAAGTAGCAGAAATCCAGCCAACACACTAATAGCCACTAAACCACCAGTGCCAATTCCGCCTCCACCAGAGGTTGAATTTTCTGTCCCATTCTGAAGCGGGGGCGGAGACGATGAAATGTGCGACGGCGATGGCGGTGGTGGGGCCAATAGAGTAACTGATGGTGGTGATGGAGGTAATGAGCTTGGTGTAGAATTTGAAGGTGGAGCTGGTGGGGAACTTGGTATGGGAGGAGGACTAATCCTAGAAGGAGGGTTGGATGGTTCTGGTGCTGGCGGCGGCGATGATCTCGGTGGCGGTGCATCGACCGCTGGTGGCGGTGACCTAGTGGAGTTTCTGGGGGCCGGTGCAGCCGGAGGAGGTGGTGAATTTTGTGTTGGCGAGGCCGGTGGTGGCGTGGTGGCCGGAGGAGGTGGTGAATTTCGCGGTGGTGGTGAAATGTTGTTAGGTGGTGGAGCTGATGGTGACGGTTGAGGTGGTGATAATGGCGGTGGAGATGTGTTGTTAGGAGGGTTTGATGGTGGTGGCGGTGGTGGAGGGCTTCTTGATGGAACTGGTGCTGATGGTGGTGGCGGCGGTGGAGAGCTCGGTGACACCGGTGGCGGTGCATCCGGAGATGGCGGCGGTGACGATGGAGGTACTAACGGAGGGGATGTTCCAGACATGGGGGGAGTTGGAGAACTAGGTGGTGGTGATGGAGTAGCAGGTGGCGGTGATGGCGGAGAAGGCGGCGGAGCCGCCGGAGATGGGGTTTGTGGCTGCGGGGTAGCTTGTTGTTGCGGCGAAGTGGAAGGAGGGGTTTGTTGCGGAGGTGGAGTGGTGGCGTTGGACGGTGAAGGAGTATCGTTGGACGGTGAGGGAGTAGTGCTGGAGGAGGGTGGTGTTTGTGGCGGTGGAGCAGCCGTGGATGTTGCCGGAGACGGTGACGCTGCCGACATGTCACGTGGCAATCTCTACACAAACCAAACCAAAGCTCTAAACTTTAGACCCCATAATATCAATGGTAACTAACACCCCAAGTAAAGTTGAAAACTCTGGATGAAGATAGTTCTATTGCAATATTCACCAAACTTTGCAAACCAAAACCAATGCCTCAAGTGTCACAACTTTTAATCTTGTCACAGCACAAAACCCAGATCACGTGATTTGGAGACAAACCCAGATCACATAACAGTGTCAATTTCTGCATCAACCAACCCTGGTTGAAAAAACTCAATATTCCTTTTTCAATTTCAACAACATGGCTATTTATGGTACTTTTGTTCCCCACAATCCACGAAGATTCTATTGTTGTCAGATTTTGCTGACACAGTGGGAGCACCTAAAGCACCACCATGAGAAGAACAACCAAAAGGGTCCTCCCTCAAGCCTCAAATACCTTTGCTTTACCTTGTTTGAACAGTACCTTAGTTCTCTTCTCCCTCTCGAACGCGTTTTTTATTTTTATTTTTTCTGGGTTGAAGGTAAGAAACATTGATGAGTTTTCAACCTATGCGAACATGTTTGAATTAAGGTTGTGTTTAAGTGTGTGTCGTGTCTGCATAGGCTACGCTTCACTCAGTCAGGAACACGGTTACACGGATTGTGTTGTGGTGTGGGGTCGTGGGGTCGCAAATCCAAACACCACGTGACAGCGACTCCCCAGAATGCTACCTCACAATTCTCTTTTATTATCAATTTCAACAGCACATAAATCAAAACATTATTTCAATCATTTTTCGCCATTCGTAGCATATCACCACATTGCTAAACTACAAAAGACTTACAAACAGTTTCTTGGAATTAAAGCTTCATTTTCTTCTATCATGATCAATCTCTTGCCACGATTATAAAATCATTGTTTAATAATTCTTGCAATTCCTCTAATAAAAAAAACTATATTGATAACAGCAATGTTTCATTTAAAAATTAATTATAATAACATTACCATCGATTATTATATTCCAAATCTGAAATATTATTTACTTTAAAATTCTATTTATATTTTTAAAGATGTGTGTATAAATCAAGAAAAAAATATATATAACTAAAAATGTTTATTATAAATTAATGTGACACGACACTCTAATTCGAAATGAAAATAAAAAATAGCCTAAAAATATTAAAAATTTATACTTACATTGTGTCAAGTTTACATGTAAAAACTCATTTCCACCTAATTAAATTTATTTTAATTTTTATATTTATATATTACTAAAAGTAACATTTTTAATTTTTTTACACTATGAGCAATTCTTGAAATTTGCGATGTGATGTATTTAAAGGTTAAACGTCTTGATATTAAACTTGTACGTATTAAGAAATAACTTTATATTTACAAACTAAATATTTTTTTCTTTTTATCTTTGGATTTCTTCTTTTAAGACTATGCATCTAGTTGTGGAATGGTTCATAAATTATGTCTTCATTCTTTCCTGTGTCTAAATAACTTAAATGTTGTTCTAACTTTTTATTTTAATAAATCAAATTCAGAATTGTGTTCCAACTTTGACATTAAATTATAATATTAGAGCAAGCAATAAATAAAAAGGGTCACGCAACGTAAAGGCGCCGTTCATAGAATTGTCAGCGCTCTTAAACTTTTCATATTTGTAAATTTTTTATCGTGACATACGAAGATTATACATTAATTTTTTTTAAATCGGACCAGAATTTTTATAATATAATTTATTATTAATAATATTTTTTATAAAAAATATAATAATAATTATTATTATTATCATGTTATAAAATATAATAAAAATTATAAGATACACACCATATTTAAACGGTGACACTTGAGTTATTCCGATCATTCTTGACTTATTCTTAAAATAAAATAAAAATATAATAAAATAATTATTATTTAAAATTAATAGGATTAATATAAAATAAAAAAATATTATATATAAAAAATTTATTAAAATTGGTTAAATTCAAAATTTCGATTTTACTAATTTTATTTTAATTTGTCTAATTCTAATTTGAACCAACAAATTGATTCTAATTTGATTTTTAATTCAACCAATTAAATGTTGGTCTAATTTTTAAAATATTCAGACTAAATGAAAATAAATAATTATTTGAATGAAATTAATAGTAAATAACTGTTCTCACCTTTCAAATGTGAATAACTGACAATATAACTTTTAATAAAAAAATTATATAATCTTTAAATATATAATAAGATGATAATATATTCTAATGTACATCTTAATCATCATGTATACATTCCTGAACTTTACCGCTTAATCCTTCTTCTATTATTTTTTTCATATAATAAATGTGGTTTAAGGTTATTTTGGAGATATTAATAAAAGTAATATTTTTTTAATCTTATAAGGTTTTATATTTTATCATTGTTTATTTCTACATCATGACAATTAAAGATTTAAGTAAAGAGTAAGGATATAAATAAGAAAAAAAATCATCAATATTGTGTTAAACATTGGAAATAACGCTTAAATAAAAGTAAAAATATTAAAAAAAAGCTTAATAGTTTAAAAATATAAAGGAAGTGTAAAATTGATCATGGAAAATATAATTTAATAAATAAATTAATATACAATAGTAAAAAAAATATTGTTATAATACATCTAATGGGTTCATTAACCTATAAATCCAAATTAATACCCCTGTATGTTATTTTTTTTCATGATTTTTATCAAAATTATTTTCTAATGAATCAAGATATAATCGAATTCAAATTTTAAAATAATAATATTTTTTATACTATAATTAATTTTAATAATGTTATTTTAGTGAATTTGTGGAGGTTTTTTAGTTATTCTTTATATGTTTGTCTCAATATATTAAAAATTTTATATTATGTATAAATTGAGGTGAATTATAATTTATATATATTATTTTTTTTAGTTAAAGAGTGGAATTTAATTTTTATACCAGAAATTATATATAAATATTAATTCTAAAAATGTTATTTTTAATAGATGAAAGGTTGAAAGAGATATGTTATTTCAACATTCAATAATAAAATAAGTATTTTTCTTTTTAAGAAAACTAATTTGTGACCAAGAATAAATTGGTCATTTATTCCAAAATTAATTAATTATTAATTGAAAGAGATAAAAAAAAAAGTTAACAATCTCCCCTAAAGTGCTAGTTTTGTCTTCATAGTCGCCGCAAGTTCCATACTATTATTTATTTCTGGAACATTTTTATTTTTTGTAATAAAATGCATTAATGTAATTTGATAATGGGAAGGTCACTGTGAGATACCATCATCAATAACAGTAATTAATGAAATTTGTCATTACTGATTCTTGGCTTCCATTTTTTATTCGATAATTTGCAGCTTTGGTTTCGTAGGGGTTGTAGGGTAATGAAAATGAAGCATTTTACAAATATTATTTAGCAAAGTGGGGATTTAAAAATGAACTTGGACATGCATGAGATTAAGAACAAAAGATAAGCTCAGAGCATGACATGAACATGTTTACATTATCAATTATTCAATGCATAATAAGACAATAAACCTAACTCAGACAGGTAGTAACCGCGTACTTTTCTTCTTTTTCTATTTTCTCAGTCTTGTTTTTTATGTTTTTTCAGCATGCAGGAACACAGTCATGAGTGGTTTTTATGTTCTGTTTTTTAGTTAAGAAAATTGTTGTTGTAGATTGATTATTTGAATTTATACATTAAAATAACAATTGAAAGAATTGCTTTATTTTAAATGTATAAGAGTAATTATTAATTTATGTACGGCGAATATTAACATAATTTTATATGATATATATATATATATATATATATATATATATATATATATATATATATATTTAAGATATTTAGTCTAAAAAATAAATAAAAAATATTTATCTTAAATTTATTATAAATGATGAATTAAAATAGAAAGTATTTACCTCAAAATTATTAAAAATAATAAAATATAAAATTTTCATAAACAGATCTTTACTCATGATTTTAGAGATTAAATAATATATTATTAATAAATAATAAATAAATATAAAAAATATAAAAATAAAAATAAATAAGAGACAAAATTTATAAATATAAAAAATATATTTAATTATTATTAAATTTAGGAAATAAAAATTATAATTATATATAAGTTATAAATTTTTTATCTTTTGATAAGAAGTTTTGTGACTCATAACTATTATTATATAATATTATCATATATTTGATTTATAAGATTTTGTCACATTTTTTATTTGAATTTTTTTTCATAATGAGTTCGTATATAATTTTCAGAAAGACGAAATATTTAACTTAATTCATAAACATAAGATGAAGATTATAATAATTTAAATCCTGCATGTACTAAAATGGATTTTTCATTTCGTCACAATCTACGCCTAAAATGGATTTTTCATCTTTATGAACTAGATTAAATTGATAAGAACATATTTTCAACAAAAAAAGAATGATGATTTGTTAAGACAGTGAGAGTTTAAAATGCATTAAATGAGGGTAACATTTTGGATCAAGAGCTTGTTAACATTGATTGGAAACCTTCAAATTGTCCCACTTTTCCTTTCTTCAGTCTTCTTCACGCTTCTGTTTCTTCTTTTATTTTCTTTCTTTCTATTATTTTCAATAAAAAATATCTTAATGTAGTGATCTAATCTATTTTAAAAAACTAATCAAATAAATCTTAATTAATTTATGTTTAAATTAAGGTTTTAATTTTTGTCGAGAAGTTTGCATTTAGTGTTTGGTAGTGTCTCAAATAAGATTATCTTTAAAAAAGAACATTTTTAGTTTCATAGACTAATAAATTTGTAAGCCTGTTTGGTTTTTTCATGAATTCGTGTAAATCTATTAGTCTTTTGAATAATAAAGATAAATCAACTTAACCACCATAATCAATTAGTTATTCTAATTTAATTATTGGTTTTTAATTTAAAATTTGGATATGAACTATTCTTGTCATTATTTTAATCTTATCCAATTCAAACATAATTAAGTTGGATGGAGAATATATGTGATTCATAAAAAAAAAAAATCACCGAATTTAAGCATATATAGAAAATCAAGTCAAACCTAAAAAATGGTACAATAAGTTATCAAGTCATACTTGAGTTGGAAAATCTATATCAATATAAAATTAGCAGTAAAAAAAAACTTTTTACACGTGTCAAATAAATGTATTTATCCTGTACACAAACAAAATAATGCAAGAAAGTTACAATTTAGGCTAGACATACTTAACAAAAATGTGTCTCACTTTTTTCGTTTTTGTTTATACACATTTAGTACACATTAAGGTTTGGGTCAATATGCAAAATGCTTTTATAGTTTCTTTTTGAATTTTTAATTTTATTTGATAATTGTTTAGGTTATTTATATTTGTGTTTTCTATTTGTATTATTTTTAAATTAGGTTGATTTCATGTCGATGTTTTTTTCCTTCTTTGTACGTTATCAACAAAGTAAAATTTAAAACAAATAATACAATATGAAGAAATGGAATGCAATTATAGGTGAATTTGTTTGTACTTAATTTTTAAAATAAATGATTTTTAATAAAACATACTTACTTTAATTTTATGTGTGTTTAATTTATTTTAAAAAATAAATAAATTTTATTTTTTTAATAAAAGAATCTTATTTTCTTCTTAAACAATCTTTTGACGTCCTTTTTCATTTTTGAATGGACACTTAAAAAAGCCATTGTTTCCTTCAATTAAAGCTATTGTTGACCCATGTGTCGGTGAAGACCAACTGTAATAATTAATTAAAGGGTTTTCAAGGTGTTAGTTAAAAGTGGAATTGTAATTAAGAGATCTAAATTTTGTTTAGGATGTATCCACACTTTAAGCTTTTGGTTTGTGTTGAATGCAAGTATTTTTCTAGAAATGATTATGAGTGTCCTAGTTATTGAGATCATAAAAAGCTTTACATAATCTTAATTAATGGTCAAAAATATCCATGAATTTGTCAATGTCTCATTAGGTGGAACCAAATGTAAAGCGGTTTATGACCACTAATAAAAAAACCTTATTCATTATAATCGAATGTAATAGTTAATACGAGTTTCTTTATTTTCTTTAGATCTTGTTTAAATAAAAATTACATATTTTTTTATATATGTAATTTACAATTAGAGCAAATAATATTTTGTAAAAATTGTTTGCATAAATAACCACATCAATTTTGCTTTAAGTATTAAAAGATGTCTAAGACAAATTGAATGTTTTGGCGCGAAGAAAGATAAAGTAAGACACTATGAAATATTCTAAAGCTCTTAATAGTTTGATGATGTTATTAATTTCAATTAAACAAATTATCTCTCAATAACTCAGTTTTAACAAAAAATTAATCATATCAAGTAACATTTTCCATCTCCATCTAGCATTTTCATAAGCAATTTTTCACCACATTAATTGTATGAAGCAACCTTTTCCATCTCTGTCTAACATCTTCACAAGTCAAATTGCTCATTAATTACTTTACTTAAAAAAAAAAAAAATTGTTATCGATTAGAGTAACACCTCACCTTAAAATTTGTTGCCAAATATGAACCATGACGGGGACAGCCATTTGAACTCATTGAGAATGATTTTTTTTAATCATTTTTGTACTTTCTAATGTCTTGTGCAATACTCAAAATTTGATTTGATGGGTCACGGTTATGTATGGAACACTATTTTTGCATACAATGATATCATGTTTTGAATCACAATGAATATCTCTTTGTTTTAATCATGACTCACAAAGGATATTATGGGACAAAAACTAAAAATACCAACTCATGGAGTTTTATGAACAGAAACATCACATTTAAAACACAAATTGCATAACATTATATTGAATAGTATGATTCAAGAAAGAATAGTATTCATATTTAGATTCATATTCTAAATATTGAAATATTTGATTCTAAATTTATATGTAATGAATTATTTTCACTTGTTTGTTCTATTATTAGTATTTTGTTTTATTCTATTTAATAGAGTTCCATATTCGTTACAGCAGTAGTAATCTCAATTCCTCATTCGTTTTCTGGATTGAAGATTAAAATTTTATTAGATACTTATTTTTATAAAATAATATAATTTATGGTCATATAGAATCATCAAAAATCAACTGAAAAAAGTTCAGTTTAAGTTTTGAGATGCGATTTAAAATATATTTTGGGTTTAAACAAATTTTATATTTTTTCAATTTGTAATTATTTTCAAAAGCTGAAACAACGTGAAATTTTATAATTCGTTCAAATCGTTGAAACTAGTATTCAATTAAGATTTCAGTGCCTGACTATTTGATTAAAAAAAAATCCTATTCGATTTGACTTCTGAAACATCACTAAAATCAAATAGTTACTTACAATGTCCAACTATTTGTTAGACAAATTACAAAAGTGTTCAATACTTGCCTAAATATTTGATATTAATTTACACTACCAATGTTGACAAAAAGAAACAATTTGGAGAAAAACTAAGTTTAAAATGCGTCACCAAGAAAGACAAAATGATTCCATAGTCAAAACAAGAACTTATCAGGCAGGGACACGAGATAGATGTCACCCTAAATTATGTTAAAATTCCAGAACCCGGTTCTGCAAAAAATCATGCTTATTGGTTCTGGTTTAACTTAGCTTTTCTGTTAATCTGACCAACCATAATCACTCAAGCCAAGACTTGCCAACCCTATATCAACGGAGCCTTTCTGCTGTTAAAGATTTTCTTCTTGAAATGATCTCAGCTGCCCAACTTTTTCCTATTTCAGTTTGAAACTTCCCTGAAGACCAGGTAAAAGATGAGTGCTTGTTGACAGAGGTTCAAATAAAAGTTATAAACATTTAATTTATAGCTAGAGTTTCAATTCTACCTGCGGTTGAAAGGAAAAATTCATCCAACACTTTTCCATGTTCTGCACAAAATATATATTTTGAGAAAAAGCATATTATGTGGCAAAAGCAAAAGTAGCATTCACTTTAGGAAGAACTATCAATTATCAACTCATTCAATCATAAAACAGCTGGAGGAGTTCAACTGACTTTAGAATTCCAAACTTAAAGAGGTATCATGGCAGGAATTCAAGGCCACATGCAATATATCCATTTATCACGTACCTATTTCATACTCCAGCGCTTGTAGAATCAGTTCAACCTGAACAGAATGTTAGAAGAACAGGACAATATAATTAGAAATGAACCACAATGATATGACAGTATCAAAAGTAGTAATTACACTAACTAAAATTTGCTAAGTCTGAATTTTGCAACAAAGTTTTAAACCCCTTATGTTTAACAACTCTCACATTTCCCTTAATTTCAAAACATTTTCAAGGGTTAACAATTTCCAAAACTAATCACGTAGAGGTTATAGATGTAAAGAACTCTGTAACAGAAAGATACAATTACAGCTGCATCTAACTACTGACTAAAAAACTAACAGACTAACTTACTATACTCGTAACAATAAAAAGGGATTCATTACACTCTGCTTTTCTAAACTTAATCATACTTGGGTTGATTTCTCTGATGCTGGGCTATTTTTCTGCCTAGTACTTATAATTTCTTAATACCAACCCTTTCATTTAGAGTAATAACATACATTAAATGTTTCCCAACATCAAATTTCTACAGCTTCCACTCAATTACCATTGTAACCAATCAATCATCAATATTGTTTACAGTCAAGTAGTGATTCTTTACAAGTAATCATCCCCAATATCAAATTCAAAACCCAATTGTTAATGTCCCCTCTTTCAGAAAAATCAAAGATGACAGATATTCTTCAGTGTTCAGTCCATTAAATGGATGATAAATTAGGATACAAGAGGGTATTTTTAAGTCCCCAGGTTGTTCGATGGTAAAAGGCACCTTCAAGGAGACACAGGCTTTCATTACATAACTTAAAACTTCCATGGTAACACAACCTTAACTACCATGTGACGAACATGGTAATTTGATAACTTTTGCCCCATTCTTCTAAATAAAGTTGAATTTCAACAAATGTAAAAATGGATTTAGTGGTGTCCATGCTTCAAGCCCAAAGGGATCTTGCATCAGGAAACATGCAAAAGATGTAATAAAGTCGTGCATGTGCCTGTGCTTAACTTAACCTTCAGGTGAGTAGGTCCGTATAAGAAGAAACCATCAAAATATTTGACTATATTAAATTGATTTTCTATATAAATTAACTGTTAAACACAAATAAAATAATAAAATACTCTAGAGCTAAAACACAAAAATAAGTTGATAAAAAGCTCTAAAATTTAAAATTCTGAACCAAAATAGAGACCCCTAAAAATTAATTGTTATAAAGAGAAAATTAGGCTACTGTAAGTTCACAATAACATTCAATTCAATTCAAGAGAGAATATGGTGCTATAGTAGTCATCACTTTCTTCTGTGTCATTAAATTATATCCTACTTCAATATTAGTGACTTTGAGGCTTTTATCGTAAGTGTTAGTCTTTTAAACTTAATTTATAGGCCTCAGTCTTCAATACCTTTTTCTCAGTCTTATCTGGTCTAGCTTAGAAACATTAGGCCACTTTTTCTTGCAGTGGAAGTGCAAGACAGCTACATTCTTATGGAAAAATATTTTTGAGATCTTAGTTCAGTATTATTGGGTGTGCCTTGTATGTTGAAGACAGTTTCTGATGGTTTGATATATCGGATATACCATTATGGTAAGAAAGGCCAAAACAGTGTGGAATTCTGTGATGGTGGCTTAAGGAAAACATCCCTTTCTGAGATGTTGAGAAACAGGGCGCCTTGTTATATTTCTTATTTTTTCAATTTTCATCTTGTATTTTGTTCTTTGTACTCATTGCATGGTTGATAGTTCTACTTCTCCTGTCCCGAAAATATTTTGTAATTAAAGAAAAAGAGTCACAACATTAAAAGAGCTTTTTCCACTCCCACCACTCAATCACCCTTTCTACTTCCAATTTCAATTTTTTTATTCTAAATCTTCTGCTGTAAAAATAAAGGGCTGAAACATGACAATTTTTGTTCGAATATTCAGGCTCAAACATAAAGGGAACCTCCATACAAGGTTGCATATTTGTACCTTGTCAAAATCCTTAACAAGATTTGCCTCTAAAGAGGAATTGTTTTCATACTCTGCCCAAAGTTCTTTAATCTCTTCAGCTGTAATACGACAAAAGTGACCTTAAATAAATTTGATGCCAAATTTGGAATCTCTCCAAAAAATTTCAAGGAAAATAATTTACAAAACCTCTCATCCCTCCACCAAGAAGTTCGCACATTTTGTTCAAAGCTTCCAGCTCCCTTCTGCTCTTTTCAGCCTTGGGCACACCATCAGCCGGTGTTATATCTCCTACAATAGCTATTAAATGCAAAACTGAACTCAAAATTTGATAGATTATAAATCAGCAATATATCAAAGAAGACTAGATACCTTAAACATTTCCTATGTATACTTTGAAGATAAATAAAGTGTTCGGTGGTCACAATCACACACAACTCAGCAAAAATTCATTGAACAAAGTCAAATAATCTAAAGTTCTTTCATTGAATTTTTCCTTTCAATTTTACATTATAAACTCTAACTTCCACTGAAAATGAAATGTGTATTATGATCAGTTTTTCCAAATGTTTTCGTCCACTTTCTTTTTTGGCTTAACAATTACTTTAAAATTAAAGCTCAAAATAAGAGCTTTAAAAATAAAAGTAGAAGTTGTTTGACAGTTTTCATTTCTTTGAGCAACTCATGCAATGCAAAATTTCCGCCAAGGTTTAATATAATGAAATGTAGAAACAATTCAATCAGAGGAAACCAGAAAGATACCTTCTGCAATATCATGCACGAGTGCTATTTTAATACATCTGTACAGCAGGAAAAAAAAAAGTTCAAAAGGAAACTCAAGGGGATAACCTAAAACAAATCAACTAAATGAAAATAAGAGGACTAAAGTAACTTACTCCAACAAAAATGAATCTACAAATAGAAGGAAGTTTTGGACCAAAATCAATCAGGTGAGGTGAGATAAAAATATACTGACTAATAGTATTACACTATTAGACAGATAATATTCACGAGGCAAAAACAATATATTATTTTGGCTTATGACAAGAATGCATAGCTTACATTCACTTATGCAGTTTAGACTGGACTGAGTACAAAATTACAAATCTCATAGACAGAAATATCTCACTAATCTGTGCCAACAACAACCTAGCAGCTTTGCAAGTGGACATGACGGGCCAAGCTTGAACAAGAAATTTGAAACAGGAAATTCATTATCCAGCCACAATTTAATGCAAGATCTTTTTTTTTTTAAAAAAAGAGAAATTATGCCCCAATATCTCTAACAGCAAGAATAGTTTCTTATGTTAGGTCGTTCTTTCTAAGAAAGAAATGGTCCTTAGTGGTAAAAATTATCTATTGCAAGATTTGCAACTTAAGCCTTACAACAAGCTAATAAGATTCAAATTTTCATAGCTAGTATAATGTCCCAAACTGGGAAGAATGCAAGCAATCATTTAATTTACCCTCTAGTCTTTAAGGACATTCTAAAGATTTATCAAAGTGACCAATAAAGTTAACCAAACTGAATATAACATAAGCATAGAATAGAAAGCAAATAATATAAAACATAAAAGCCACGAGTATTTAATAGAAGACACTTCACTGAAACCTTACAACATACGTCAAATAGAACATGTTCCAACAAGCTAAGTCATTTCAATATCCAACCAAAGACAATACTAAAGTAATGTACCCTACTTTAACAGCTTCACTTAATCATGGAATCATGGAATCTAAGCATGAATCTCACAACAAAAACAAAACATAAATTAGCATAACAAAATATACATAATGAGAATTTCAATGTGAAACCTTTCTCTATTCAATCCCGGAACATCACCAGCAATCAATGCCATTAAAGCCATGCGGTACATATGATCAGCAATCGATTCAGCACCTTTTATCCCATGATTAACCCATCCTTTCCTTTTTGTGGTCTACAAGGCATATATATATGACAAAGAGAGACCATATTATTTTCTGTGAATATGAAAATCTAAAAAATACTTAGATACAAATGTATAGTAAGAATAAATACAAAAATTTAAGCTTCCTAAGCCAAAGTGTGCCCATTTATGACAGGTATATTGTTTCTGCATATGTAAGTGACATGGGAAAGAAGCTGTTACAGATGACAATGACTCTATTTTTATTTTATGCGCTTTTATAAATAATGTATTGACAGTAAACCTCCTTTAGAAGGGTCTATGCTTGGAAGAGTAAAAGCAGGGGAGTAAACATTAGTAGCTATTGATAGAGAAATAACAGAAACTGGTAAAAACTGAAAATACGAGAGTGACACTGTATCTATTATTGATTTAAATTGAAGTATCTCAACTCAACTCACTTTATATCAATGATAAATACATCCTCACTTTCTCACTTTACACAGTATTCTTCCATTAGCAGAGTTAAATCCTTGTCAACTTAACTATATAGACCTCTAATGTTCTCCCCGTAAGTAAATTTCATCTCAACGATAATATACAATTGAATATCTCTTAGACAGACATTCAAGTCCTAAAGATTCTTTACCATCACCATTTTCAACCCTCGTTGTCATAAACCAACCCAATAGTCTACTTTGACAGATTGGCCGTAGCCACAAGCTACCAATGAAAAAAATGCAGCCAATTCCCCAGACACCATTCTCATGCAATGCTACTAAAAATTATAAATGCACGTACGTTTATCCACAGAAGCACGCGTTTCCTTAACCAATACAAAAATAAAATACGTTGTTGCTTTCACTATTTCCAGTACAAAAGGCATTTGAAAGAGTTCACTCAACCTTATAAATTAGTATATGACCTTTCTATAACTTACTAATAAACCTAATACTCACAATTATTAGGGTAAACAGAAAACATTTCTCAAACCTACCCAACAGACCCAACATAAAGAAATGACATCATATATAATATAAGATCACAAAAACCGTTTTTTTTTTATCCTTTTCCATAAAAAGGGTAGATTGGGAATTCCAAGATCACACATACAACAGAAGATAGAACCAATGGATGGAAAAATTGAAGGCAAAGTGAGTGATTGTTTTCGTGGCGTTTGTAAGGTACCTTAAGGCGGTGGCAGAGAGTGAGAAAATCGATCACAGACGACGAAGAAGATGATAACCCCACAGAAGCACGAGAGTGTTTCTTGGCTGAACCGATGTGGTCCGAGCCCGAGGCCTGGGACCGAACGGAGACGAGCCTGAGGGTGGAAGTGCGGAAGAAGATCGAGGGCGCGAGAACCGATCGAGAGGCCCAAGTGCGATGCAGCGGTGGCATGCAACAACGAGGAGTGGATGAATAATGAATCGCCATTTTTTCCTTATTTAAAAAAAAAATTGGTAAAATTTGATGTTGTGGAATGAAATGAGAGAGAGGAAGACAACGACAGCAATTAACCAGGACACTGCCTGTGTTGTGTTGCGTTGCGTTTTGGTTTCTGTTAGACAGTTGTTCAAGTGTGTGTTTGGTTTCGTGGCTGAGTCGTTTGATGTTTGTTGTTGGTTTGTGAGTATGTTGCCTGGTGGTTGGTTGGTTAACGATGAAGCTCTGTATTGGGGTTAAGTGGTGATGGCCTTGAATGTGTACGGTAGGGATTGTTCGAACAACCAAACCTCCTCGAATTTAGACCAGGAATAGGCCAAGTATTTTGGTAGACTTTTTTTTTTCTTCTTTTAATTTTATTTTTATTCTCATTAAATCACTTAAAATAATTGATCAAAATATTATTTATAAATAAAAATGTTATTTTATTATAAATTATATATATAAATGACTTAAAATTGGAAAATAAAAATTTTTATATATTTTTTTTAATTTTAAATATTTTTTTATATGCTCTTACAAACTCTTATTAATTGATTTTAGAACCTAATTTTGTTTTATTAATAGTTTTTTTTATTTCTATAATCAAGTATGATTGAGAATTGGTTGTTATTGACTAGGTTTTTATTGACTAAGTTTTTATACTAATTATAAATTGATAGATAATAAAAAAAATTAGATTAGATTTAAGGTATCTTTAATGTCAATATCTCAATTGAGATCTTGATACAACTTTTGTGTGACCCTGTATATATAAGATCTTATTAATTTTTTAAGTTTAGTAGTAGATGTTATTTTGAGATTTTAAATAATTTTTATAGATTTTACAAAAAAAAATAGTTTAATATTTAAAAAATATATAAAAATATTAATTAATTAAATTTTAATTATTAAAATCACAATATAAAAAAAATTAAGATTTTATATTTTAATTAATAAAGATAAATTTACTTTATTAATAATAAAAATAATTCATATAGTCATAAAAAAAATTGAAGATATGGAAAATTAAAATTTTGTTATTATTGTTATTGAAAGGATTCCGATTATGGTTAGTCAAATTCACTTGAAGTTGTTGATGAAAGTCTAATGCATGCTTATAATGTCATGTTTGTAGGTATGTAACACGAACATCACATGTATTAACATTTGAGATATTAACATTATCATGGAATATTTCTTATTTAGCTTAAAAAAATCATATTATGTAATATAATATATGTCAATATGATGTTCTTCATTGTATGTATGTATCAATTATGTGATAGACCATATATAATTACAAATCGGATTTTAACACAATATTTTTTCATCTTTTTTAGCAGCATCTTGATATTTTGCAAATAACTTTCTTTTTTCTCTTTGCGATATTAAGATAATTTTCATAAAAGTTGTCGATAAATGTCATATGCAAGATAATATCTCATATTATATAGAGTTCTATTAATTGTAAATTACCTTGGAAGAGCTCAACCTTGTAAAAGGTCATTAAAGACTAATGATTGATTTAATATATTAACATCATTATTTGATTAGGCATCTCTAAAATATGCATGTCAAATTCACAAGTCTTTTAAAGCAACAAATTCAGGAATTATTGTGGGTTTCCAATTATCACCTCTACGATATTGATCTTGTCATGCAATTGAACAATTTTTTTATTCCCAATGCATACAATCAATCGAACCAAACATACCTGAAAACCCACAAACTTTTACAATTTGTATTAGGTGATTGAAAACTTTATCGTTTGACTTTCTTAAGTATTTATCTTCAAATATCTCGTTCACATCATTTACAAAATATTTTAAATATTGGATTATAGTATATTCAATAATTTGAATGTATTTATCCACACTATCAATGGGTGATCTATATGCTAATATATGTATTGTAATAATACATTTTTGTAATAGTGATGAACCTCTTCTACCAACTGCATCGAATTTTATTTGAAATTATAGATTGTGATTATTTACAATTTGAAGAAACAATTGCTTTCATATTTGAAATCTTCGACAAAACCAAGTTTCTAAGAACTTAATTTTTTGAAAAGTAGTCATTAATCAAGCGAGTATGATTGTCTTCATGATTACCATTTATGACTCTTCTTTGTCTAGATCATGTATTACTTTCATTTTGCTATTAAAATTTGCATAAGTATCTCATAATTTATTCTTTGGAATTATCTTCAAATATTTCTTGAAGAAGTTGATTACAAAGTAGATCGAACTCAAAATTTGAATCCATCAAACAAGTGAATAGAGAGAAAATAAATAATATTGGAGAGATTGTATAAAATGTGCGTGTTTTCAAGAATTAAATAACATAAAAACCAACAACTAGTTTTATTCATAACAACACAATGATTACATAATATTATGACATTATATATCAAACTTGCGCATAATGTAACACTACAAGAATTTTTCATATTAGCTAGGACACATTCCGTAGCTATTTTATAGCTAATCTCTCGCTGGTATATTTTGCTACAGATTAGCTACGGAATAGCTATGGAATAGTCCGTAGCTAAATCCAAGTAGCTAATTAGATACAGATGTATTCTCTCTCAAACTTGTAGCAAATTTTGTCGCTAAACTGTCACTAAATCTCTCGCTAATTTAAATGATCAAATTTTGTTTATCTCTAGCTAATTTGATCTCCCAAAACTTGTAGCTAATCCGTAGCTAATCTCTCACAATTTTGTTCTCGCTAATCCGTAGCTAATCCCTCGCAATTTCGCTCTCGCTAATCCGTAGCTAATCCCTCGCAATTTCGCTCTCGTTAATTCGTAGCTAATCCCTTGCAATTTTTTTCTCGCTAATCCGTAGCTAATCCCTCGCAATTTTTCTCTCGCTAATCCCTCGCAATTTTTCTCTCGCTAATCTGTAGCTAATCCCCGACAATTTATCTCTAGCTAATACGTGATTAATGCATCACAATTATTTTCTGGCTAATCTTTAACTAATCCTTTATAATGTTTCTCTCACTCATCATTTTTATCAAAATTTATAATATTAAATATTTAAGATTTAAATTATTACTCTTTCTTGAAAAAGAAGACAAACTTATCAACTTGTAAATGATAACTCATTATTGTAGTCTCAAATCAATAAAGCAGAGTTCATTATGCCTTCGCTGTGTGGCATGACATTTCTTTACATTGAAGAAAATTAGTATATTAAAGGACAAATAGTAAACCTCTAGAATCAAGCAATTCAATTACTACTTGTACCCAGTCCTACTAGTTTCTTTATCAACCATACTCTCGAGAACCTAGCAATGCATTCAGCTACCGATGGAGAAAGGGGACATGGTGCCGAAATTAGTGATTGATGGTGGAAAATGTGAGTGGAGGAATGTCATGTTTGGAAAGTGAATTTGAGTGTCCGCAGCTGATGGTATTATTGTTGAAGGGAATCCTGATGATGCTGCAGTAGAGAACGGTGGAGTACGGGTTGCCCCGCCGTAGGGACCTTGGACTTGCCATGCCCAATTTGGCATGGGACCAGCTTCCATCGTCTTCTCTATTGCTGTTTCTTGTAAAATATAAACCAAAATTTCTCATCGCTAATAAGTAATATATATCAAGCAAAACTAGTTATCCACGCCATAAGAATACATGAGAATCACCTCGTAAATGGGAAAGAAATTGCTACCATTCCAGGCGGAAGGATGATGCCCAAATACTATGGAGATGCCTTGAGATGGCTGAACATTCAGAGATCTCGATCCAGAGTGCTCAAACTATTAAACGAGTGAAAATTTACCATCAAAGCTAAGAATACAAACTGCTAGTCAGAAACAGATGAAAAAGCAGGGAGTCCAGTGCAGACTTAAAGAAGAATTGAATTCAATCATATACACCACTCCTCCACCTTACCATAAATCTCTTTTCGACAGGGATATCATCCCAACTGGGTGGAGCTTTCAAACCACTCCCGTTCCCGGATGTGTTCTTGATTTGACTGTCAGAGTAAGACGGCGGAGCTATTCCCAGGTTAAGATCGAGAATTTGCTTGCTATCTGAAAAATAAACCCATGGTCAAATGTTAATCCACGACTTTATTTAATAAAGTGACTGAAATAAATGAAAGAGCTCAACAATTAACAAGTGGCACCTTCATTATCGGACTGGGAAATCACCTCCCCTTCATATATGTTGGGCTCGAAGTTTGTAACTGCTTCCCTTCCATTGCATTTTAGAGCAGCCCTATCATACACTCTGGAATTATTACACAGCAAGTCAATAATAACACACTATGCGTGTGTCTGTATATACATGAAATCCAAAATGTTTAGGAATTTAGTCTAAGAGATATTCTGATATACGATTGGTAAAACCTTGCAGCCTCTAACTCGTTGTCAAATAGCCCAAGATATATATACCTGCAGCAATAAACCCCGGACAACTTTAAAATTGAATTCTGATCTATCACCAACTAAACCAGACCTACACAATCTCACTTAATTCATAGTAAAATCGAAAACTAATGAAAAAATGGGTAGAGCATGTGAAGTTCATCCATCACTTAATTCAACCAAATATATTTGTTTTCTCACTTTTTACCCAGAAACTGCCCCATACGAGCTTCCCATCGCCCGCACTTATGCAGAGTAACTCCCCTGTATTTGGAGCTTCCCCTTGAAAAACCAGTGCTTTGTCGACGCAGAATATGCACAAACTCGTCCTTCGTGAAATTACTCATCTGCACATCGTAATAATCGAAAATTAAATCCACAATTACAAAATTCCATTCAAGCTTCTTAAACAACCAACACACGAAAACCACTTCAGTGTTCAGTACTCACAACCTGCTTTATATCCTCATCGTAGTCACGTTAAAATTGATGTCCGCATCAACCCTGCGGAACTTGATCGCAGCCCGATCATATGCCCTGAAACAAAATTATTACAATATTTATAAAACCACAGGAAACATTTTGCACGCTTAAACAAAACCAAAAACACCTAAGCACGAAAATGATAGAAATGAAATTACCTAGCCGCGGCATGCGCCGTGTCAAATCCACCTACAAAGAAAAAGAAGCGATATTGAAGAAAGGTGAAGCACATAATATAAAACGAATCCTCTAATCGCGTCCTCACCCAAGTACACTTGTTTCCCACAATCCCTGCACAAAAGAAAACCACACAACTTGTTCAGTAACTAACGGAAAGGTGTTATATCACAAAGCAAAACTTCAAAAATCCACTAACCAAATGTGTGATTCCCATCGTCCGGTTCTGCGGTAGAAAGTAACGCCGCGATACTGCGAGCTCCGCGACCTCGGCCCGCGGCGACTCTTCTTCACCTGCGGTTGTCGTGGCGTGATCTTTGCATACCAATCAAAAGAGAATCAATTTAAATAAAACATGTGGGTGTGGTAGCTTATATTAAACAAATGAAGGCATGGGTGGAATTTCTTTAATGGTAGATACTATAGAAAAATACTATTCGATATTATTAAATATTAAATTTAAATATTATTAAATATTTCTAACAAATTTAAATTTATAAAAAACTTACAAAAAATAATTTTAAATATTTATCAATTTTTTTAGATATTTTTTCAAAAAAATTATAATTATTTCTAAATAATTTATTTCAGGTAAAAAAATAATTTATATATATATATATATATATATATAATTATATATTTATAGTAAATTTGGTAAAAATAAATTTTTAAGAAAAAATTGTAATTAATTTTTATTGATATTTTTTTCAAAAATATCAAAAATTATTTTTTATAATTATATATTTTTAGAGAAATTTACAAGTATTTTTATAAATAATTTTTTATAAAACTAAAATAATTTATAAGAATGGTTCTCAATAATTTAATATTTTTTTTTCAATTTGATAGTTGCTATAAATTTGTTACAGTTTAACTATAATTGTATGTTACACAATTTAGTTAGGAAATAAGTTCAAAAAGTAATATAACTAATATTTATAGTGAGTGATTAGTGACAAAAATTTTCCTAACTAAATTATTTTTTTGTTAAGTGAGAGAATAACTACAAAAATATTAATCTTCTAGCTATTTTACTACATATTAGCTACAACCTTATTCTTTCACTATTCCATAGCTAATTAGCTACAAATTAGTGGAAAATAAATTTTGTAGCTAATTTTCCTAGCTAATTATAAAATTTCTTGTGGTGTAATTACATGTGACTATGTGTTTCTTACGTTGATCTTCAAACATCTCTGATGTGTCCTTTATTAAAATTTCGTACATCGCCATTATATTTTCGTTTCTTGTGTCTCTATAATTCTTTTGTTCATTGTAATTTTTTCTCTAATTGCATCTTCCATGTTTATCAAGTCAATTGTTGGTATAGGTGTTGCAACTCCTTTTCCTTTCATCTTCCTCTTTAAAACTTTTTGTCCCATTGAACAATCTATTCATGATGGTGTGTCACCATCTAAACTCTCCGTTTATATCTTTAGATTAGATGATGATGAGTATTTTCCATTAGTGAAACTTTTTACTCTTTTTGAATTGTTTTTTTTTCTTTGTTGATATGTTGCTGCCCAAAAATCCTTAGATTTTGATAAACTATGATTTTTATCAAGTGAACTGATCGTAATCTAATCATAAATCTTTTTAACGGGGGTTTGTGCTTTGTATCTAGAATCCTAGGCCCAAAATTTTATTATGGTTATGATATATTAATAACTCATTTTCCCCAAACATCTATCCAACAACCATTTTTAGTTTTTTATATTATTATTTGTCTATCTTACTTCGTTCTTTTTCCATCAATTAACAAAAAAAATAATATGTTATAGTTATCTATAGGATGTTTGAAAAAATTGAGTTGTCAAAATTTTTTGTCCCTTTTATTATTATATCCATAAAATAACTTGATTCTTGCTATATAGGATTTATGGTGATAAATCATAATTTTGGATAATATTTTTTAAATTGCACCTTTAAAAGAGAAGATCGCATATTGTGACTGAACTGTTGATTTGCCACACGGCCAGGTAATTTATTTGGATACTACACAATCCTCCAGTCTCTCAAGTCATAGATGTTGAGGTTCGAAATAGGTCAAATAATCGCATTATTATATCGTCATTTGATTATAGGGTGAGACCCTTCATTTGGGCATCACATAGCCTTTAACCTCAAGTCACAAATGCTGAGACTTAGGTAGGTCATTGACAACAGTATTATGTCGAGTCGTTTGACCTAGCTATTATACTAATAATCAAAGTATGTTATTGTCGTACCTTGGGTCATTGTGTTGTTTGACCTCAAAGGGTCAACATCTCGTCCGACCTCAAAGAGTAATCGTGTCAGATAATATCAATCTTAGGACGAACATGCATAATATCAAATTAGATTAAAATCAGTAAACAATTATTCACAAATATAATTTCAATATTTCACGTATTAATGAACTTTAAACACAATAATTTTATTATCTATAAATATTTAAGCACATATCTTATTTGTTAATTTTCCATGAAATAACAAAAAATAACAAATAATAATAATATATAACAAATAATAATAAATTATTATTAATTTAAGATATTATTTTATTAGTTTTAATGTATTAAGTATTTTTGATAATACAAACAATTAAATAAAACTTACGATTAAATAAAACTTTAAAATTTTGAAGAAAGAAAAAAATATAATATTTTTAAAAAAGACTGAAGGCTAAATAATATTTAAAAAAAATGATTTACTAAAAATATAATTTACTTAAAAAAAAGTGTATTTGAATGTCACGTTAAATAAATGAACATAATTAATCATGGATTGTCACGTTATTACTTAAATATATGCTTAATTGTTACAAAATAAATAAAAATAAAGATAAAAATAGACTTCAATCTTATCTTTCCGTGCTTACTAGTGATGTTTGTACATCGCTCATGAAAATTTGATGCTTGAACTTATAGAGGTATGTATGCTTACAACTCTCTCTAAATCAATTATGAAATCATCATTAATCAAACAAGAGATTTATTATGATGTTTTCTGGAAATATTTCCCTAGCTTATTATCTTCCCACAAAGGTTTATTGTTCTTCTCATTTTTCTTGTCTTTTATTCTTTCATGTCGTAGGAAACACATTATTGTCTCTCATAGATGAGGATAAATGTTGCTACCCAAAAATTCCTAGATTTTAATTAGCTATGATTCAAAGTGAATTTGATCATAACCTAATCTTAAGTCTCTTTTTAATGAGTTGGTCTGCTTCAAATCTAAAATCCTTGGGTCAGGGCCTTATATTTTGTTATATTCATTCAATAGTTTGATTTTCACTATGTGAGATTTATGGTGATAAATCATAATTTTAAGTGAGATTTTCGGATTCGCACCTCTAAAAGAGAAGATCACGTTGTGATTGAACCATTAAATCGGTCACAGTGTAATTTGTTTGGACATCACATGATCTAATCATTTAGGTTGATTTCTCAAATCTTGTCATGCATGCTCCAAAGTAAAATTAAATCTTTGATCTTTCTTCAAACTTCTAAATAACATGCATTAATCATGAAATCGTTTTTTTATATACTTACTTTTCTTCAAATCAATTGTTTGTTTGTAATTAGTCTTGAATTTTTGAACACTAATATTAAATTGTTATCATTGAGATTTGATTTGATTTAGTGTCTTTTCTTATAAATTGTCACAAAACTTATTCTAATTGAGTTACTCTGAGTCAAAATCAATTTTTAAATTGATCATCACCAATAACTAAATCTATTAATACATTAAATCAAGAACTAATGTGATGCATATCATCTTTAACTAAGAAGTAAATTATTTTCTTTTTTTTTATGTATAATTTTCTCCTTATGTGATATTTTCTAACCCAATATGAATAAAAAATTGTGAAAATCATGTTTCACTATCAAACATATAACTAGAAAGTTGTGCAAACCTACAATAAAAGTTTGAAAATTTTGTGTGGAAGGAAATTGAGTATTTTGCATTATAGTAATTGGTGGTAATAGTATCAAAAAGGAAAAAATGTTAGATTTTGACAAATTTGGGTTTAGTTTTGGGTAATTGTTGTGGTGGAGTCATTAAGAGAAAATTTGGAAAATGGTTTTGAGAATTGTTATTCGAGGGAGTATTTAGTAGTTTTGCAAAAAATTAAAATAAGCTTATCAATGTTTCACAATTACTCAATTTGTACTACTTTTTAAATTAATTTTTAATTTAAAATAATAAAAATTTAATAGGAAACTATTAAAGTACATAAATAACGTTAATATAAAGAGGTAGACAACATCCTTTAAAATAGACAATGTTATAGTTTGAACTTAATAACTATTTTATTTAATATTTACTATTTCACGTGCTTCTACATTTTTAGACCATTTTCAATTTCTAATCTTATATTTCTTATAAGTCACGGATCTAGTTGACTTTTGGGATTAAATTTATTAACAAATAATAAATAAATATAAAAAAATTATAAATATATTAAATAATCATTAAATTTAAGAAATCAAAATCATAAAAATTATAAAAAAATAAATTTATAAATATATTAAATAATTATTAAATTTAAAATCAAAATTATTAATTATATAAAAATTACCTTATCACAACCATCACTTCCCAAAATGATGCACCCTTCCAAGCCCTGCTCCTCTCAGTCTCACCCCTCTCACTGGATCCCACATCCCCGTCCCTTCCCACCTCCGCTCCTCCAGCTCCACCCTCGGACCCTTTATTCTTCTCTTTCCCTCGTTCCGCTCCTTCAGATCCATCATTATGGGTTTTAATCCGTGAGCCAATTTGACTCGTCACGAGTTCGAGTGAGGTTGAGTTTGATTTTTTTTTTTTATTATGAGCTAAAAATGAACCCGACACACTTAATCCACATGTTAAACAGGTTCGAGCCGGGTTATGGTGGGTTGGCTTGCAACCCACCATTAATTTTAAATTTTAAAAATAATTATAATAACATACTAACCTTAATTAATCATTTATTTTAAATTTTAAAAATAATTATAATACTTTAGTAACTCTAATTGATGTTATCCTACATTACCTCTATTCTACATTGTTGGTTGTCACCACAAACCAAACCCCCTCACTTAAACTTGTTATCGATTGTTCGCTGCACCATTACGTTTGTCGTTGCACTTTGATCACTTGTCTTATTATCTATCTACCGCACCACTCCACCATGTCCACTGTATTGCTTTTAAAGGTAAGAATTTGTTTCATAACTTAAACCACTGTATTGCTTTCAAAGGTAAAAATTTGTTTCATAACCTAAACTATTTGAAACAATACATCAAAATGTCAATGTAAATTATATTGGTGATAACCAATGAGTCAATTTTAGTTAATAACGAAAATACTGATGTTAAGAAAGAAAGGAAGAAAATATAAGTTTCTACATCTGAAGTTTCTATGTAATTTAAAAAATTAAAAAAATATGGGTTAGTGAGCCAACCCACCTAACCCACCAACCCGTGATGGGTTAATCCGGGTTGTAAAATTTATGGCTCGCCAAAAAATGAGCCGGGTTGAGCTCACCTATTTTCAGCTCAACCCGTGGTGAGCCAATGCGTGTGAGCCGGGTTGACTCATTTGACACCCCTACCCACCATCCTTCACCATCTTCTCCCTCTTTCCATGTTTCTTTTTCATTTTTAATTTTTATCTCATCCGATAGTGTTTATTTTTTCATTATTTGCTAGTAAACCTATATTTCATTCATTCCTCATAATCTATTAAAATATTAGTATTAAAATTCTTTTGAGGTCCAGTGGATAGATCTTAAGAGTTCTTGTGGAAGAATTAGTTCTCCATGAAAGAAATCTTCTCTTGTTATATATTAAAAAAGTGGAATCTTGATATTAATGTATGGAAAGAAGAATTACCGGTAAAGATACTTTTATTAAAAGTTATGTATGCATTTAAGTGATTATATAAGTGTTTGATCAATTAATTTGTGCATCTTAAATTTGTTAAAAGTTTAATCTCAAGTTCACACATTTAATAAATTAGTAGAAGTAAATAGCTATTAGAAGGTTTTTAGTGTCATCAAGTGACATTTTGTTTCTATATAAAATTTAATATAGTAATAAAGTATTCATAATTTTGCTTATTATAATAAGCCTATTCTTAGGCAATATCTTTTAGTTGAAGGAAAATATCAATAAAAAAATAGAATGTGTAATTAATGATTAAAAAAACAAAACAAAATAAAACTATTTTTCAAAAGAAATTGTAATAATACAATGCCACGATAATAAAATTTTGTTAGGAACAAGACAATAATAAAGGAAAGAATAAAGGAGAGAAAAATAAACGACACAAGAATTTTAACGTGGTTCGGCTAAAATATGTATGCCTACGTCCACGACTACACTAGGAAGTATTTTATTTCTGTGTGTATCTCAAACTTTACATAGGGTTGCTTATATAACAAAATAGAGAACCTCATCTCACAATTCTAATCGATGTGGGACTAAATCAAGCACCATAATACTAACAATTCTCCCACTTGGAGTTTGATTTACGTTACCACCTAGTGTAGTGCCTTCATCATCAATTTGCTCGAAGGCCAGTTGAGGCAATGCAAAGCCTCAACTTAGTTGTTGTAATAGTCTTGGTCAACATATCAGCGGGATTCTCTCGCACTGGAATCTTTAACAAACTCAAGTCTCCATCATTTATCGTGTTTCGATAAAATGATACTTCAATTCAATGTGCTTACATCTCGGAATGAAGGATTGGATTTTTAGCAAGACAAATAGCACTTTGATCAGTCACTAAACAACGGAGAACCATCTTGTTCTCTTCCTAATTCTTTTAGAAGGTTCTTCAACCATATCATCTCCTTCGCCGCTTCGAGATAGCTACATACTCGCTTCAGTGGTTGAGAGAGAGACCATTCCTTGAAGTTTAGACTTCCAACTCGATAGCTGTACCACCCAATGTAAAAATATAACCTCGTTGTGCTCTTTCTACCGTCAAGATCACCTCCCAAGTCTCGCATCGAAAACCCCTGTAAAATGAGATTACTTCTCTTGAAAGACAAATGCATCTTTGAAGTGCCTTTCAAATATCCGAATATCCACTTCACTCCTTCCCAATGCTCCTTTCCGGGATTTGATAGAAATCTGCTCACAACTCCCACTCGCATGTGCTATGTCTCGGTCCGGTGCAAACCATAGCATACATCAAGCTTCCTACTGCAGATGCATATGGCACTTTAGACATGTGACTTTCTTCTTCTTCTGTTTGAGAAGATTGCCTCTTTGAAAACTTTAAGTGAGTTCCCAAAGGTGTATTCCTGGTTTTAGCATTCCCAACATTGAATCTGCTAAGCAATTTTTCTATATATTTTTCTTGAGATAAGTTCAAAATACCTTTATCTCTATCTCGGAGATTCTCATACCAAGAATTTGCTTGGCTGGACCAAGATCCTTCATTTCAAAGCTCTCTCGACAATTGTTTCTTCAACTTGTCAATTTCTGCCATATTAGCTCCAACAATCAACATGTCGTCAACATATAAGGCAAGAATGATATAGCTATCAACATATTTCTTCACATAACAACAAGTGATCTTCTTCACATCTCGCGAAATCCCGAGTTTCTCATAAACTCATTAAACTTCTTGTACCATTGTCTCTGCGCTTGTTTTAATCCGTACAAACTTTTATGAAGCTTGCATACAAGATTTTCTCCGCCTTGTACTTCAAAACCTTTTGGCTGTGTCATAAAAATTTCCTCTTCAAGATCCCCATGTAAGAATGCAGCTTTGACATCTAACTCGCTCCAAATGAAGATTTTCTGCAGCTACTATACTCAAGATAACTCGATGGTAGTCATCTTGACAACAGGAGAGAAAATTTCTGTGAAGTCAATTCCTTGTCTTTGTTGGAACCCTTTCACTACGAGTCTAGCCTTATATCTTTTGCCGCCATCCGGTTCTTCTTTCAACCTATAGACCCACTCGTTTTGCAAAACTTTCTTTCCTTCCGGTAGCTTGGTTAAAGACCATATTTTATTCTTCTGAAGGGACTTTATCTCATCTTCCATTGCTAGCTCCCACTTAATAGATTCATCTCCCCGCATAGCCTCAACGAAATGCTCCGGCTCACCAAAGATCGATCAACAACAAATAATGCAATGAAGGGGAATACCTTTGTGGTGCTACAATTGTTCTCGCTAGATCTTCTAACCAAGATTTCAGGAGTTGTCGACTCTACTATTTGTTCGGGTTCTGTCTCGAGCTCGACATAGGCTCTACTTGTATATTCTCGCCTTCTGTTGACTACATCACTTTCTCGAAATTTCTTCTAATGATACTTGCTCTAGTCGTTTATTTACATTTGCAGATTCTCGCAATCTCGTCTCTATAGAACATGTTTTCATTAAAAGTAACATTTCTACTTCGATAATTTTCTTGTTTTGGTCATCCCAAAACCCGTAGCCAAACATGTCAGATCCATAACCAATGAAATAACAACGTTTTGCCTTAGGGTCTAATTTATCTCTACTATTAGAGTCTAACATAACATATGAAGCACAACCAAAAACTTTCGGATGTGAAAGATTTACCTCTTTTCCGGACCATACTTCTTCGGGTAACTTATAGTCTAAAGGAACTGATGGTCCTCTGTTTATGAGATAGGTCGCTGTGCTTATTGCATCTGCCCAAAATACCTTGGGTAATCCCGATCGGATTCTCATACATCTTGCTCTCTCATTCAAGGTTCTCGTTCATTCTTTCGCCACACCGTTTTGTTCCGGTGTTCCTGGAACCTGTCTTGATCATTCCGATCCCATTCTCTCGAACAAAACTCCTTGAATTGACTCACTGTCATATTCTCCACCATTATCGGACTTCAAACATTTGACCTTTAAACCTGTTTGAGTCTCAACCTCCTTTTTCCACCTTTTAAACACAGAAAACACATCGATTTATTTTTAAGAAAATAAACCCATACCTTTCTTGTAGAGTCATCAATGAAGGTTACATAATATTGTGAACCTCCAAGGGATTTCACTGAAGCTGGCCCCCAAACATCTCGTATGCACTAGTTCTAGTCTTTCAACTTTAGACGACTTACTTGTTTTGGAGAAGCTAACCTTTTTCTCGCTTTCCAAAGATACAATGTTCGCAAGGTCCAACGTCAACATGCTTCACGTTAGGTATTTTACCTTTTGATATCATGAGCTTCATTCCTTTCTCACTCATATGCCCAAGCCTCCGATGCCATAAGGAGGAATTGTTGCCAACTTCTGCAATCGATATCATATCCTCATCTCGCAATCATGTGAGAGATCCTTGCTTCTTTCCACGAGCAACAACAAGATTACCTTTCATTACCTTCCAATGTCCATCTCCAAAAGTGGTGTAATGTCCCTCATCATCCAACTGCCCTATAAATATTAAGTTTCTCTTTAAGGTTGGAATATGTCCGACATTATTCAAAGTCCACACGTTTCCATTAGAGGTTCCGATGTTAATATCACCTCTTCCTATGATATCAAGAGATTTTCCATCTCGCAAGGTAGACCTTCCCAAACTTTCCGAAACATAGTTAGATAATAGTTCTAAGGAAGGTGTAGTATGAAATGACGCACTCGAGTCCATAATCCATGAGTCAATAGAATTATCTAAACTACATAACAGTGCATCTTCAACTTCATCGGTTCGTCGCATTTGCTCGATTGATCATCATCTTGCTTCTTGTTGTTGTTGTTGTCCTTCTTTGGAGCCCTACACTCGATTTGAAAAGTGGCCCTTTTTCCGACAATTCCAACAAGTGATATCATTCCGGACTTTTGCTTGTGATCTCCCTCCGGATTTTGATCTCGCCTCGGCCTTGATTACGACCTTTCGGCGACTTCTTCCTCTAGTTTCAGCACTCAATGCTCGAACTCGAATTAGAACTCGAAAGATTCTATCGAATTTTTCCTGCGAACATCTTCGCTTAAGATCAAGTCACGGATGTTATCAAGCTTCAACTTGTTATTGCTTGCGTAATTACTAACTCGCAGATAACAGTTGCACCCCAACTTTCCTGAGAGATGATAATAAAATTAATGCTTTCACCTCATCATCAAATATTATCTCGCACTGATGTCAACTGCGCAATAATTGCATTAAATTCACTAATATGATTAGTAATCGAGTTACCTTCACCCATTTTGAGGTTGACTAGCCTGCGAATCAAATGCACTTTATTGGTCTGCAGAGGGCTTCTCATACATATTTGACAACGCCTGCATCAAATCTACGGTTGTCTTCTCGTTCATGATGTTGAACGCAACATTCTTGGCTAATGTCAGTCGGATCACACCAAGCGTCTGCCGATCTAACAACTCCCATTCTGATCGCTCCATGTCGGTTGGCTTCGCCTGTCAAGGGTAGATACAACTTCTTCTCGATACAGTATAATCTTCCATCTCGCATCTTCCGGAACCCGAAGTCACCGCCATCGAACTTCTCGATCCTCACCTTTCCTTCTTCCAATGCCATTGCTCTCACTCGCTTCAAGAAAGCTCCCACTGCTTCTCTAAACCGAGATTCCCAAGAAAAAAGACCAAATCTTTCTCGATGTGGAAGATCGGACAAAGCTGCAACCACAGAGCATACTAAGAAAATTGGCTCTTGATACCAATTGTTAGGAACAAGACAATAATAAAGGAAAGAATAAAGGAGAGAAAAATAAACGACACAAGAATTTTAACGTGGTTCGGCTAAAATATGTATGCCTACGTCCACGACTACACTAGGAAGTATTTTATTTCGTGTGTATCTCAAACTTTACATAGGGTTGCTTATATAACAAAATAGAGAACCTCATCTCACAATTCTAATCGATGTGGGACTAAATCAAACACCATAATACTAACAAATTTAACATTATTTTTATAAATATACAATATCTTTGAATCATTGTTAAAAGAGATGTAGTGGAAAATTAAAAAAAATCAACAATGAATGATTGTAAATGAATCAATATTGAAAGTATGAACATTTGATATCCATTCCCATTAGAATCGATAAAAGTTAGCACTTTTAATATAAGTTCTTTTACAATTGATGTAGATAATTAATTTTATTTTTTAAATATTTATTATTTTGTGATATTTTTCATAGTCTATAAAAATAAACATAAAAATTATTAAAAATACAAAATAGTCCCAAATAATATATAATTTTAAATTCTAATAATTCAAAAATAAATATTTAAATAATAATTATAATTGAATGACAACACAAGGATGATGACAAAACTATGATGGAGGATTTAACTACAACAAAGTATGAGTATCCATTACAGAGGACAATAAATGGTGAATATGCAACGGAGAACAATAACATGTGAATTTAGCAGATGAAGTGATGAAAGGCGAGAGAATGTAACGAAATGTGATGGAGGACACAATAAAAGGTACGAGGATGCAATGAGTTACAAGCATGTGGCAACGATGAAGGACATGATGAAGGATGCAATGAGGGCTACAAGCATGTGACAAAGGGTGTGAGGACGTGACAAAGATCATAAGAATGCAATGGAAGACATGATGGAGGTTATAAAGACAAGGTGTGTGGTAAACACGAAAGAAACATCATGAAGGGTATGATGAACAAGACAAAGGACACGAGGATGTAACGGAGGCCGAGATGGAGATATTGTGGAGGACAACATGGAGATGCGGTGAAAGATACGGTAGAAGATGTAGTGCATGTTGAGGATGCGACTAAGGATGCAATGAGATTGAGAATGCAATGGAGTTGAGGATGCAATGAAAGTTGAGAGTGCCATAAAGGGCAAGTACAAGAAGAAGAAAAATGTTTCATAGAAGAGATAAATATTTAGGATTTAAGGCGTAAAAGAGAAAAATGTTTTATAAAAAAGAAGAAGTGTTTCACAGAATTATAAATAACTTTTTATCTTGGTTCTATTATAATTGATATAAAAAACCATATTTAATATCGGTTCATTCAATTTTAAATATGACTTTTTACGTCAATTATAAAATAACTCACATAGAAAATTTATTTCTAATTACAATTTTGTCATAATCTCTTTTTCTATCTCGGTTTATTTATAATCCATGTTAAATGAAATTGTTAAAAACTATTTTATTGCAGTGATAGGAATTTCACATACGTAGGAGATAGTTGAGGTGTGGTATTGTGAAAATTAACTGGTTTTAGAACCGTGGTTAATTAATGGGTTTCCAAACCCCAGTTATAATATGAATAATTTTGCATGGGGTTTCAGAATTGAAGATAAGGAGTTTAACTTAACGATAATTATAACCACTGGTAGCATAAACAATAATCTTCGTTATTAAAACCATTTTTTTTATAGTTTGTTAGAAATCTGGAGGGGAAATATACTGGTTAATTAGATCAATGCACAATGAACATGATAGATTACACTTAATTCAAAAATAAATTATCTTTAATATTTTTTTTACTCAAATACAATATCAAGATTTACATAATACATAACTAAAATATATCTAATATTCAAATTCATGAATAGTAAAATTCTAGTAATTATTATCAAACACAAAATGCAATCATTGACATGCGTTAAAAATTTCAGTTGAAAACTTCATTACTAAACAATAATAAAAAAATAGGAAAAATTTCACTGACTTCCATAAAGTCAAAAGGTTTTCAAATATAAAAGGTAAATATTTTTTATAAATAAAAAATAAATTATCTAATATAATGATAATGATTATTAAATATTTCAAATAAGGCTAATTCCGTGGATAAAAAAGAATGACACCACACACTCTAATTTAAAATAAATATTTATCTTCATTATGCTATTAATAAAGTAACAATTAAACTTTTTAATTTATTTATATTTGTAATAAAATCATATATCATAAATATATTGGATAGTTAAATTAAATTTGGAATTATATATTGTGATAAAACACTATTTTTTTTAACCTTTTAAACTTTTTTACTTAGTAAGCATTATTTACAAAGTATTTCTTTGAAAACTGATTTTCCAGCAACACACATGCCAGTGATGTGGACGTTTTGATTAAAACTGTAGATATTGAGATGGAAAAGAACGGAGAAATTAATATGGTCGTGGACCTTATAAGCTATAAGGTAACTCTCAACCTCATAGTAACCCTCTCATGAGTCACAAGCCACAAAAGATGCACACAGATTCAGATTTAAGGGTAGGGAGACCCTACAAAGGATGGCAACATCTGAATCCAGCCTAATACTTCCAACATGGTCTTACTTCTTCTGACAGGTCAAAAGACCAAGAGAAAGGAGGGTACGGGAAACGTTGACTCTGCTCCTCAGAGTCATGTACTTGCAAGCTAAGTTCTGAATCTCATGGAAACAAACACCAGATTGAAGATTTTGTCTCCTACACTTTCTGCCACTGCCCTTATTTTCCACGAACTCACAAGCTCGTGTTCATCATGGAGTGAGTGAAAGTGCATGCAAATTAGATAAGTCAAACCATTGCCACCACCAATCCTAAACCACATGCAATTTGTATGTAATGTAATTGACCTTAGAATGGTTTCCAACTTGTCCATACGTGAATTTCTGTGGTACAATGCAGACAAGAATGCAGTTAATGTAAACTAATTAGCCTGTACGAAATACTGTTGTATATTAAAAGAGAAACATTAAGAAAAGATATTACTGATGGAGGAAAAAAAAAAATGAATGTACAAGTGTGGTAAAGTTTGTCAGATAAGTAATCTTATTCTTTAAAAATATTACACACGGATACTCTATATTAAAAAAAAACAAAAGTAAAAAAAAAAAAAAACAGTACTTTTTTCTCATTATAATTCTGTACGTTAATTAAATTTTCACCACTTTTCCTTAATATATATATTATGTTGTATACATTTGTTGTCTGTGATTTCATAATATATTTATTTAACTCTTTTTTCTTTCAAAAACTAAAACAAGTTTCTAGTAATTGTATCATAAATTTCACATAATTTAAATTTTTATGAATATGTTATCTAATACTGAATGTTTACATATTCTTGAATAAGTTAAAAATGAGTTATTATGATAAATTTCTAAATAGCTTTTGAAATTGTATTAAATTTTGTATACATAACCTATTGATAAGAATATGAATTCAATTGCTAGATTAATTAAATTTCATTCTATAAATAGAAAGAAGAAATAATAGGAGCCCGTGACAAGTGTAAAACTGATGTTAAAAAGTATAACAGAAAGAGAATGAAAAAAATAAAATACAACCAAAGTTAAAAGATATCGTAGTTTGCCTTTGATACAATGTGCTACTTTTAGGAGAGACTAGCCATGTCACGACCTATATAAATCATCTTGTTCAGTCGTCCTTGCGACAATGGCAATATTGAAAGCTCTGGTGTAAAATCAATATCGGTAACTATAGGAATCAAAAGTGATTCTTGTACAAATACAGCACCTACACTACCACACAACATATATAATAGCAACATATAATTGTTATCACATGCTAGTGTTTGCATGGATAAAATTGAATATCTGCTGAACCGAACTGGCTATATCTTCTGCGGTGAACCTTGAATCACTAGCCACCTACATAGACATTTGATAAATCAAGTAAACACAAGGATCTCAAAGAATTTTCAGAGATTTTAAATTTATGATATATATGCTTTAGGGCTTAAATATAACTTCTCCTATGGGCTAATGGACAGTGATCATGTAAAAGTAAAAGAAGAGGGTTGTGTAATAAATTTCAAACATTAGGTTATATTAATTTTAATGATGAGTGATCTATGCAGCAGCTGATTCAGTCTAGTGAGAAAATATTATGGTTAAGGGGCGCATAATTTATTAAGGCGATCCATGTATACCTTGACATTGAACGAATAAAGAACTGTTTGTTCAATGGTGGTGATGTTGGTGTGAAGGATGATTAGTTGCAGATCTTCAAGTGCAGCAATGGTTTTGATCAACTGTCCTGGCCTCCTCCTTGATAGGATTTTGATCATGGCGTCAAATCCTAGAAGCTTCACTTCAACATCAGCCAAACAAGACTTGCTCTCCGCGGTTTCTTCACGAAGTCCAGTCTCCAACTCCACAAGCTTTATCTGCTCATTTGGAATTGGCAGAGCTGGAAAGAAAGGAGGTTGTTGTTGTGCAAGGGAGGAATCCCCAACTTGTCTTGCTTGAGCTTCTCCAAGTAGCCTCCTCCTCTTTTGTGACTCCAAACACTGAAGAAGTTGCTCCAGTTCCCTCACAAACTCTATAGCTCCCCCAATTATAGAAGCTTGATCACCCTACGCATAAACACATGCATGAGTAAAAGAAAAAAATAGACTTTTTGTAAAATGAGTTATGGTACAGCTAGTTTTCGAGTCACTATAGAATGAGTTTGGATATAGAAAGATAAAGATTGAGAACAGTTTCTGAGTAACAATACCAAAATCCTTAAGTTTGAGTCAATAGGTTTCTTGACAAATATTTTTTAGTTTCTTAATTTGAGTTCATGAAATGAAAGGATGTTTCCCTTTGTTAGTCTTCTAGCTAAAAACTATGATTTGAATGAAATGCAAATATAGTGATTTGAATTGAATGCTTAGTGTTGAGTACCCTTTGGACGTATGAACCAGGCATGAGGGATCTAAGCACGCGAAGATGCTCATTCATTTGCTTCCTACGATTCCTCTCAACTGCTATGTGAGTCATGCGCTGGCTCTCAACCTCTTCACTTGTCTTAACAGTTCTTGGTCTCTTTCTCTTGTTCTTGTTTTCCTGCACTGCTGCATTCTTCTGAGTCTCGTCCTGACCAAGAAGCCGCATCTGCACGGAATTGTTGTCATCAGAAATTCGAGTCTCTTCATCTTCTCTCATCATCATTCCCTCTTCACCAACCCTTGACTTGTCCTCCAAATCCGACAAGTTGAACCTCTCATTATGGTTTTCTGCTTCACCATCAGGGTCATCATTCACCATCAGATTTTGCTCCTCCTCCATCTTGTCGTTTAACACGGGAAACTTGAGAAAGTAAACTGGATCTATCCCAGATTCTTCACAGCTTTTTGTTTGATTCAAAGCCAACTTAGGTCCAAAATCTGCAAACTGCATCACATCTGCAAAACTCAATTTATCATAGGATGTCGTGCCATTGCTAGAACCGCCATAAAAACCATGGGGTGGAGGTGGTGGTGTTTGAGGCATGTAATCCACCATTGATCCACTGTTGTTTTCATCACCAGAAGCTTGGAACTTCATCATGAGGTGCTGTTGATGCTGATTTGGTGGATAAAGATGGTGTTGGTGGTGATCTAGAGAGTAGTCAAGTGTGTTGAAGCTTGGAGGCATGGATATTGGCGCCTGCAGTGATGAAGATTCAACAAAATTGGAGCAAAACAACATTTGGTGATGATAAGAGAGGGTGAAAAGATCTGACATGAAAAGCTTTAATGGAGCCAAAAACATAAAAGAGCCACGGAAGAGAGAGAGATATATGTCTGTACCGAATAGTTGTGATCTTTCTCCATTCCTATTAGCTTATAAAGAAGATGACTTTAATCGAAGAGAAACCCTAATTCACCTTACTTCATGTAAAGACAAAACCCCACAACGAACTTTCTTCAGGGCCCTCCACCTGCATCATTTGGCATGTCCACTAATTAAGTATTATAGTACATATATCATGTTAAAAGATGACTAGTGCATGTGTATAAATATAAATTACAGTTTACTTTTCATGCATATATATATATATATATATATATATATATATATATATGAGAGAGAGAGAGAGAGAGAGAGAGAGAGAATAATCAAGCAAATAATGAAACCTGTTTAGAGAGAGGGAATCGAGAATGGGAGGAGACAAGGGAGAAGAAAGTAAGTGGGGTCTGAAGGACCTGTGTTGAACAGAATCATGAAAGGGTGTGTGCCCCACGAGTAGACCACCAGAAGAGGACGATGGAAACGAAATGGGTACGTTGTTGTTATTGAAGATGGTGATGATTTTTTGTGTGCATATATAAGGTGTGGGGGCGCTGAGGGTGCGTTTGACTTCTTAGAGGTCACAGAAAAGGACAGAGAGAGAGCCTAAGAGAGATTAAATTTGCACCTCACACATTCACCACTTTTATTAATGCTTTTCACAGGCCACCAACGCTCTCTGCTTACTTTGCCGCCATCGTTCATGAGGTAACTATGAAGCTCTACACCTTTTTATATCTACATTTTCAACTTTGAATCTTTCCATTATGCTCGCATTCACTTTCATCTTTTTATTTTCTTTCTCTTGTGGTTTGGTTTTTGAGGTTTGGTGGTGTATGACTCACATGGTCACGTGGAGATTTTCTCCAAAATGGACACACATTCGTGTTTATTTATTATTATTTTCAACCGGGCTTTGTACGTAAGATTGTATACCAGTTTTTCAAGTTTGGGTTAATGAAATTTAATCCTCAAACTCCACTTATTGATGTAAAAAACCAAGTTCAAATTTGGTTTGTTTAATTCATTTTATAGCTTATTTTTTGTTTTAGTGATATTTTCTAATGATTTTTAACTTTATTAGTATTTAATAACTATTTCAATCCTAGATAATTATGTACAAAAATGTGGTTGTGAATTCTAAAATATTACATTTTCATAATTCAGTAAATAAAATTGTTCATAACTTATTGCCTACTAAAAAAACTTCAAACTCAATTTAATTTTCTCAATAAAGTTTAATCTGCATAATTTCATAATCATTGTATAAATATAAAGACTAATAAAATCTCTATTAATTCTTAATAATTATATATATATATATATATATATATATATATATATATATAATTTTACACATACTTAGACTTTGATTTTATACCTTTAATTCATCATTAAACAATATAGGCCATAACTACTTTCTGTTTTCAACTTTAGAAGCCATTCAAGCTCTTAAGTACAGAAACTTATTTATTAAAATTAAATCTTTACAAAATTGTTATTGATGGTGTTTATATATATATATATATATATATATATATATATATATATATAATATTACAAGAAAAATATTATAAAATAAATTATTAATCTCTAAAATGATAAAAAAATAGTCACCAATTCAATTAAAAAGTAATTCAGAATTTTATTTCATAACTAATATTGAAAACTAATTAATATTTTGATTAAAAAATATATAAAAATTAATTTACTGACTAATTACATACAAATCAACATATTATATAATCAGTTCATCAATTATATAAAAAACAGTTTAATGATTAATTATATAGAAACTAATTAAGTCAAATAATTATAAAGTATATTCATAGAATTTATTTATATATAATTGGACATTATTGAGTTAGTTTTTATATAATTGATTTTTGTATCACCTTTTTATTAAAATGCAAATTAGTCTCTACCATTGATTGTTATTGCTCCAAAATTAGATTCTGAATTAATTATAATTGAATTGTAAACTAATTTTATTATTTTAAAGACTAATAATTTAGTTTCTAAACTATTTTTTTCTTGTGATATATTTTATATGTATATTTTATTTCGTACGCTTATTTTGTTTTATACTCTTAATTGATTTTATTTCTTTAATTTATGGGTTAAAAATGTGTTTGATTCTATTTTAAAATTATTAATTAATCTTTTATTTTAACCTATAAAAATATTATTTTAATTATTTTTCATAATTAAATTTAATATTTAATGATGATTTTTTTAAACTTAAGATAAAAGAATTAAATATGATTTTAGTTTTTTTTATATCTAAATTTTATTTTCTATTTTAGAATTAGTAGTAACTCTTATTTTACATGTAAGTACATTTTGTTTTATAAGCTTAAACATATGTTTAATTCATCTTCTACATAAATTTATATAAGTCACAACTATTTTAAGATGATTCTCAACATAACCTACTCTATTTTTTAATTAAAAGATCATTCAATTAGATGTTTAGAAAATTTGGAGTGTTAATTCAACTTTTTCCTTGGAATTTTGAAAATTAAATATATAATATACACCGCAGTTTTTTTTATTTTTGAGGATGAATAAATTTGTCTTTAATAAAATTAGTGAATGCAATATTACATTAGGGTGTCAAAATAGGCCGTATAACCTATAAATAAAATAAAACTAGACTTTTAAAATACAATGGCTTAAATAAGAACTGACAAAAAAAAAAATCTTCATTAGAATGAAGTTTAGGTTAACTCGCATGCATAGATTGATACATGTAATAATATAATTTCATTATCAAAAATTAGAAATTCGTTGTTACTCAAAATTTTTTCTTTCATAAGTTAATACTGTATAAGTTATTAGTTATTGTATCTCAATCTTATATTATCTTTTGAATATACGAAGGGATTTAATTAAAAAGTAGGTTTAATCTCCTAACTTATTTTAAAATATATCATTTTTCTTATTTAAAAATTGATTTAAATGTTGGAGTTATCTTTTATAAATAGTTTATATTCTTTTTTAAAGGAAGAAACTTTTAAGTAGAAACTCAAAATCCGACCTACTTACTTCGTATTATCGATGTTGGATCAATCAATTAACGTGGTTATTTAAACACCACAAAAGCCTAAATATAAAATTCGTTTATTCATTTTCTTCGTTGTAGTTGTTAAATTTGATATTCCATCCTTCTTTCACATATTCAGGAACCAGAACACACTGGAAGCATTCATCCCTTCTCGCCAAAGTCTTTTCTTGTGACGTCACGCGTCTGTGTGAATCTTTTCCTAGTCCTTTGTATACGTCTTCACACTTTTCCAAATTATTTACATTTTTTTTTTATTTTGCATCGTGAATAAACTTTTTTTTTTTAATTTATTCTTGTAGCACTTGATATATAAATTATGACAACTTAAAGAAGAAATTACTGTTTCAATCAGTGATTCATCTATCGATAATCGTAATTTTAATGTGTCTAGTAATAATACTCGAGATAATTTTGAACAAATAGTGAAGAGCGTAAGAAAATAAACCAGTTGAACGGATAATTGAAAGAATTGTGAAAGATTGAATACTGGTAAATGAATTTTAGGCACCAATTATCTAAAAAGGCAAATTTTAGAAATGGAGTTTATTTATAAAACACTAAGATGTAAGTCTTATCTTGAATAATAAGCACTAGTGCAGAAAAGAGCTTTTACATCACCCAATTGTCGTCGCATGTAAAAATATTCGACGTAAATAAAACGCGGTGACAATTTTGTAAATAAGGGACAAAACTTTTACGTCGCACACCCCAGCACGCGACGTAAAAAGTGATAGGTTTTTACGTCGCGCCTCCCAGCACGCGACGTAAAAGGCCTCCTTTTACGTCGCGCCACCCAGGTGCGATGTAAAAGAGGGCTTTTTACGTCGCGTGCTGGGATGCGCGACGTAAAAAGTCTCTTTTATTCCCTCCCTGCCTCACTCCCTCGTCTCGCGCAACCAGGGTTTTTGAGAACGACGACGAGAACGACGACAACACCTACCTCTGCACACCATTTTCTATCAGTTTTACAGTGAAAAACATCTACATTGTGTGTCATTTGACGAACTTGATATTTCTCCCCGATTGGATTCGAGTTTGAAATCATTTTTCGTCTACACTCGAGGTTAGTGTTCTATGTCATTGCTATATGTTTACATTGAATCCGTGATTGTTTTTAGGGATCTCAATCACGTTATAGTATGAATGTCTCCACTGGATTGTTATTGGAATATAATTATTTGTTTATTTGTTTGAGTGCATTCGGTTTACACACTCCATTGTTGTTGGAACGTGTTTTGTTGTTTGTATATTAATTTCTTTTTACATATAATTTTAAATCTCTAGGAGTGAGTACGAAATATGAATCGAAGTTGGATGAATGCACGTCGTATTAGTGAAGAGTACGAAAAGGGAGTTGAGAAATTTTTGAAATTTGCTAGTGAAAATGGAAAAGCTATGAAAGGGACATATTATTGTCCATGTGTTCGTTGTTTGAATCAAATTCGTCATAAACTTGAGGATATACGTGATCACTTGTTTGTTTATGGTATTATTAAGAGTTATACAATATGGACATGACATGGAGAAATATTAGACATCCCAACTCGTGTCAACTACGGACAATTTTGATGAAGGGAGGGATGATAATCTAGAGGATATGATACGTGATATTGGTGAAGAAAATTTTATGAAAGCACATCTATATGATTCTTTGAAATCGATTTTGCGCAACAATTGTACATAGGATGTAGTTTTACAAGATTATCAGCGACTTTAAAATTGTTTACTTTAAAAGCAAGAAATGGATGGATCGATAAAAGTTTCACCGAATTATTGGAGTTGTTGAAGGAGATGCTTCCTGAAGATAATACATTACCTATTCGTAACTATGAGGCAAAGAAGATATTATGTCTAATGGGTTTAGAGTACAAGAAAATACATGCATGTCCTAATGATTGTATATTGTACAGAAATGATTTTGCTAAATTAAAGATGTGTCCGACATGTGGTTTGTCGAGGTTCAAAAACAAAGTTGAGGAAAGTAGTGGTGAGGAAGAACTAGATGGTCCCCCTGCTAAGGTGTTATGGTATTTGCCAATTATACCTAGGTTTAAAAGATTATTTGCCATAAAAGAAGATGCAAGAAACTTGACATGGCATGCAAATGGTAGAAAATGTGACAATCTTCTTCGACATCCAGTGATTCTCCACAATGGAAAAGGATTGATGAAACCTTTCCAGAATTTGGTGCAGAGCCAAGAAATTTGAGAATTGGATTAGCTACAGATGGGATGAATCCTTATGGAAATTTAAGTAGTAACACATAGTTCATGGCCAATTATGTTGATCATTTACAATTTGCCTCCTTGGTTATGCATGAAGAGAAAATATATGATGTTATCTATGATGATTTCGGGACCTCGACAACCAGGAAATGACATAGATGTATATCTTAGTCCTTTAATTGATGATTTGAAGATGTTGTGGGAAACGAGAGTGGATGTATTTGATTCATATCACGAAGTGAATTTCGAGTTGCGTGCAATGTTATTTTGTACTATAAATGATTTTCCAAAGCATATGGTAATTTGAGCGGTTATAGTGTGAAAGGTCATTTAGCGTGTCCTTTATGTCAAGAAGACACAAGTTATATCCAATTGAAACATGGACAAAAAACTGCGTACAATAGGCATAGAAAGTTTCTAGTTGCTAATCATCCATATCGTAAAATGAAGAAAACATTTAATGGATGTCGGGAGAATGCAATTGCATCGATACCACGCAATGGTGAACAAGTATATGAGCAAGTGAAAAATATTAATATTGTGTTTGGAAAGACCCAAAAGAAATCCAATGAGAAAAACATTTGGAAGAAACAGTCTATATTCTTCAATCTTCCTTATTGGTGTAAGTTGGAAGTTAGACACTTGTATAGATGTGATGCATGTTGAAAAAAATGTTTGTGATAGTATAATTGGGACATTGCTTAACATAAAAGGAAAGACAAAAGATGGAATAAAAGCAAGACAAGATTTGGCGGACATGGGTATACGTTCGAATTACATCCACAATCGGTTGGAAAACGCACTTACTTACCTCCAGACTTGTCATACTCTATCGAAGAAAGAAAGAGAAGCTTTTGTGAGTGTTTACATGAGGTCAAAGTGCCACAAGGATACTCCTCAAATGTTAAGAGTCTTGTGTCTATGCAAGAGTTGAAATTAGTTGGTTTAAAGTCTCATGATTGTCATGTGTTGATGCAACAACTTTTACTAGTGGCGATTCGAAACATCTTACCAACTTCTGTTAGAATTGCTATTACTCGGATATGTTTGTTTTTCAACGCAATTTGTAAAAAGGTAGTTGATCCAAAAAAGTTAGATGAATTAGAAAATGAAGCAATTGTAATAGTGTGCCAGTTAGAAATGTATTTTCCCCCTTCATTTTTTGATATCATGGTGCATTTGATAGTCCATTTGGTAAGGGAAATTCGATTATGTGGTCCAATTTTTCTTAGATGGATGTATCCTGTTGAGAGATACATGAAGATCTTAAAAGGATATGTGAAGAATCAGTACAAGCCAGAAGCTTCTATTGTGGAAAGGTACATTGCAGAAGAAGCCATTGAGTTTTGTTTAGGATACATGTCAAAATCAGAACCAATAGGTATTCCTAAGATGGGACATGATGGAAGATGTGAAGGTAAGGGTACTCGAAATTTAAAGATTAAAAATGTTAGTCGAAAAGAAGTTGACCAAGCATATTTATACATATTGAACAACACTGATGAAGTAATCCCTTACATATCACAACACATAAGCTGAAATAAAGGCAACACATCCACGAATGAATGAAAAATGGGTATTGAATGAACATAACAAAAATTTCCTTTCTTGGTTTAAAAAAAGGGTATATGTTGAGATTAATGCTTCGAAACACTTTTGAGACTTGCTCGTGGGCCTAATAGTGATGTCATTACATTTGGTGGGTATGACATTAATAACTATTGTTTCTACTCAAAAATAGAAGATGATAAAGGTAGAGTACAAAATAGTGGGGTCACAATTCAAGTCTGAATCTATGCATTTTTCTAGTTCTAAAGACAAAAATCCTATCACAAACTTCTATGAGTTATTTTGGGGTCATACAAGAGATATGAGAAATTGATTATGTTACTTTTAGGGTGCCTGTCTTCAAGTGTATATGGGTTGAAAGGAATACGGGTGTGCGAACAGATGACCTAGGATTTACTTTGGTTGATTTGAGTAAAGTTGGGTATAAGGATGAACCTTTTATTTTGGCATATCAAGCGAGACAAATATTTTATGTCAAGGATCCATGTAATGAGAGATGGTCAATTGTCCTTGAAGGAAGAAGCATGCACGGAATTCATGAAGATGAGTCTCTAGATATACATGAAACACCTTCATTTTCAAGTAGACCATTTGATGACATAGTTGACAATGAAGTTGATGACATACATGCAATTCGAAGTGATCATGATGAAGGGATATGGGAAAACATACCAACATAATAGGTGTTTATCTTCACATTTTCTAGTTCTTTTTATTCAAACTTATAAAGTATGTTGACTTCATATTGTTTTGTTTTTTAGGATATGTCGGATTCCACAGCTGGTACTAGTAGTGGTAGTGGTAGTGGCAGTGGCAGGAGCGGAAGTGGTGATAAAGGTAGATCTGTCACTCGGTTAAAGGGGTTGACAACAAGGAGGGTAGCTAGAGAGAAAACTCAATTTGAAGTTGATCCACGTTCTAGTAAGGCATCTAGCCCAAATGCTGCTAAGTTTAAGAGCTATTTGGGACTACTAGCTCGACACTATGTTCCGATTACTACTCCATCTTGGGATGATGTAGAGGAAACCGAGAAGAACCTCATGTGGCAGGATGTTCAGGTATTTCTATATTTGTTGAATACTTTATATATCATTATTAATTGAATTTAACATTTATTGGTCATTTCACAGCAAAATTTTGGTGTTCCTAACACTGAGGTGATGAGGAAGAAGATTTTATCCTCCATTGCCATTAGATGGAGGGACTTTAAGACTTTCTTGACACGGGAGTATGTATTTGGAAAGTTTCAAGATGAATCTCCCTGTCTAAAGTATCAAATTAGTGAGGAGGATTGGTTACAGTTTTGTGCCAACCGAATGGACCCCTCTTGGCATGATAAAAGACGTGCTGCCCAACAACGTCAGAGGTTGAATGATGCACCCCATGTATTGTCACGAGGAGGGTATGCATTATTGGAGCAACATCTCATGAAATCTAGAGAAGAGTCAGCAGGAGTTGATTCTACTGACCTTGCATCTCCACCCCCTCGCTATCAGATGTGGAAGGCAGCCCAAACAAAATCTGATGGACAAATGACTTCTGAGTCTGCACGAATCATTGCTCAGAAAATCGTAAGTTATAATGTCAATTTGAATTGATTCTAATGTGAAAGTTAGTGTATGACTTAATTATTGTTAATGTGTTGTAGGATGATTTAGTTGAGCAGACCAGCCAAGGATCATTTATTCCTCATGGTCGACAAGATATATTGGCGACGACCATAGGAAAACCGGATTACTCGGGACGTGTGCGTGGTGCTGGTGGAACCCAGGGCCTTCGTGATTACTTTGGTCCAACATCATGAAGGACCACTGGCGACTCTTGCGGCCAGGAGGCCTTGCATAAAATAGAGATTCAGTTTGAAGAAAAGTTAAATCAAATAAGGCAGTCCTTGCAGCAAGAGTTTGATGAAAAAATTGAATCTCTCGCCCGCTCTCGACAGCAGACTCAAGGAACACCTCAAACAATTGAACATGATGTTGTTCGAGTCGGCACTAAAGGGAGTTGTCGTCTGCTACTACTGCTGATCCTTCAGGAGAATATACTCGGATCGATGCATCACACCGAGTGTGAGTTATATGTTGAAGATGACCCCCGCGTCTAGTGGCTATTGGTCAAGTTTTTGAGGGTGGCTTAACCATCCATGGTGTCCCTCTACAGGCGGACTGGACACGAGTAGTAGTTGATGAAGTTCATTATGCTAATGCTCCAAGTGCCTTTTCCTAATGAAGAGATTCAATTAGTGGGGCGGGCAAGCGGGACATTCTTGGCTTGGCCAAGACGTTTGGTTATGCCACTATCAGCACGAGATCAAGGTAATATATATATATATATATATATATATATATATATATTGTCTATTTTCTCTTTTCTACTATTATAATTATATAAATGTTTAATTCATTGTTATCATTTATTTAGGAGGCCTTGCGTCGTGGTAAGCATAAAAAACAACCTATTATTGATGAGGATCTGACGAATGTGATGATGATCCCATCTCTATGTTGTTGACCATATTACCACGGTTGAGGAAGAGACAGTGTCGGATACAATGGGATGTTAGAGTGTTTGGAATTGACGGTTCCGAGTATTCCATTATACATTTCCTTGCTCGATGCTTTAGAAATTGTCTGGGGAAATTGCATGTTAAACATTTCCATCATACAATTGTGGGCAATGTAAGTCATTCTCATTTATGTTTCTAAGATTATAATAATTATATTCAACTTATAATTAATTGTTTTAGGTACATGGACAAATTGAGTGTGGAACAGAGAAAATCGAAGTATACGGATTTATTGAGCCTCGATCCATCCAAAAATGCGGAAATACAAAGGTTGGAATCCAACAATATATGCAAACATGGATGAGTGACTCAAAAAGACATATATATTTGGCTCCATACATTGAAGGGTTAGTATTTTAATTTGTATTTTAATTTATATTTTTGTAACTAATTTTTATGTCATACAATGTAGGTCCCATTGGCGATTAATTGTAATCATACCCGGGATGACACTCGTGGTGTGGTTTTGTTCATTATATCGGAAACCGAGTCAAGAAATGAAAAGTTTATTACAAGGGTAAGTTTATCTTTTATTCATTAATTATGTTTTTAAATTGTAAATACATATTGAATAATATATGACTTTTTTCACTTAGAATCGTGTATGCGGAACTAATGTTCTAAGTGGAAAACCTAGAACAAAGACTTTGCAGTTCATTTATCCTAAGGTTAGAAACTTATTTATATAAGTGAATACCATAATTATTGTTTGTATTTAAATTTTGAAAATAATATTATATTTTTTCATCATTTCGAGTGTAATAAACAAACAGACTCGTTTGAATGTGGTTACTATGTAATGTATTGGATGAGAGTCATAGTTTGTGCGGGTTTAATTGATTCTTGGACGGAGGTAATTACTTTTAACATTAGTTAAGTTTATTTAACTTTATTCATGTTGCATGTTTACAAGAGTCAAATTCATGTTTCGGGTATTTCAAGATCCATCTCCATTACTAGAATATGATATTACACAAATTAGAGAACAATGGGCAAAATTTTTTGTTCAACAATTCTAGTACATAATTTTTTAAGTTATTGTTCATATTATATTGTGTGTATTATGTAGTTTAGGTAGCTTAGTTTGTATTAACTTTTAGTTTGTAATAGATTTTTTAGTTTGTATGTTTGTATTATATTGATTTATTATGTAGTTTGAATTATATAATATTATATTTTTAATTTACTAGCTAAAGAAAACTGAACCTCTAGGCTGTCTGGTTGTAATATTTACAGGTTTTAGTTGTAAAACAGAATAAATAAACCCAATTTAAAAAAAAAACAGCAAATTTACGTCGCATATGACATATGCGACGTAAATTTACGTCGCGTAACAGTGGCGGATCTTCTTGGGAGCTGAGGGGGGCCGTGGCCCCCCCAAAGTTTTATAACTCCCATGTAATTTATGATTTTGGTCCCCCCAAACTTAATTAACATTTAATATATTTACTTGTATATTTACCATCTTATCCTCTCAGCCCCTCCTCAGTTTTGTAACTCTCATATCATTTATGATTTTGTCTCTCTCTAACTTAATGATCATTTAATATATTTACGTATATATTTACAATGTTATCCTTTTACCCTTTCATCTTCTTTCTTCCTTTTATATTTATTTATTATTTATTAATAATATATTATTTGGCCCCCCAAGATCAATGGTCAAGATCCACCACTGGCGTATTAGTATATGCGACGTAAATTTACGTCACGTATTAGTAAATGCGACGTAAATTTGCTTGTTTTTTTTTTAATTTTCGAAAGTTTTTACGTCTGTTTAGTGGTATATATCACGCAAAATTACGTCGGGTCTTGATAACCGACGTAAATCTACGTCGGGCTAAAGGGTCCGACGTAAATTTACGTCTCCCGTTTTAACGTCGGACTTAAATACGACGTAAAAAGCCCTAAATACCTGACGTAAAAGCCCCTTTTAGTTTGTATGTTTGTATTATATTGATTTATTATGTAGTTTGAATTATATAATATTATATTTTTAATTTACTAGCTAAAGAAAACTGAACCTCCGGATCATGCTGGTTGTAATATTTACGGGTTTTAGTTGTAAAAACAGAATAAATAAACCCAATTTTAAAAAAAAACAGCAAATTTATTAGTAAATGCGACGTAAATTTGCTGTTTTTTTTTTTTAATTTTCGAAAGTTTTTACGTCTGTTTAGTGGTATATATCACGCAAAATTACGTCGGGTCTTGATAACTGACGTAAATCTACGTCGGGCTAAAGGGTCCGACGTAAATTTACGTCTCCCATTTTAACGTCGGACTTAAATACGACGTAAAAAGCCCTAAATACCTGACGTAAAAACCCATTTTTGCACTAGTGAAAACTAGTTCAATAATAAAAAAATAACTTTAAAGTTTATGGAATGTAATTGCTAAATGTATTAAATATGATCTTTAATGTAGTTATTAGATAATATTCGATTTAGTTATACTAATTATGTATTATGTGAAAGGTTTGAGAAGTAAATAAATGTTAGAATTTTGATTTTCATTAATTACTCTAAATAGTTTAATTACTTATGTTTTTACTTTATATTTAATATAAAAGAAAAAGATATAAAAAAGTGTTATATAATATTTTCGACATCATATATTTCACTTTTAATATAAACTATTATATTTGTCACTTAGATTATTCATATACTATGTGAATTAAAACTTTGAAGTGTTTAAGAACTGAGAATAAAAGGAAAAATATTTCCTTAATATCTTATCTAAGTTATGGATTAAAAACAAAAATATAATTTGTTAATATTTTGTTATCTAAAAGTGAATATTTTCATGTAAAATTTTATGCATATATTATATTGTTATAGTTCAAGAAAAACTAAAGATGATACTATTTCTACAAAATTAGAAAACATGTTAAGTATTTTAAGGTATAAGAAAGAAGACAAGGTTAAGAGACTTTAAAAAATGTGTAGAAGTCAATTTTAAAGTATAGATGGTGATTTCTTAATACTAGATGTGATAACTAAACAAAATGTTACATATATAATGATTGAAAATGTTATTAAAATGTGACAACCAATCATTATCCATTCACTAATTTGAGATATTGCAATAGAAGTTATTAATGATGAATATTGGATAAAAGTTAGAAATATGTGAGTTTTTAGCCTCTTTTATGATATTACTAATTTAATTTTTAGATTATTTTATCTCTCCTTTACGTCTCTATTATGAAGATGAGATTGAATAAAAAATTGACTAATAAAGATGAAGTAATCGAAGATATGACAACAAGAATGAAGATAGAGTTTGAAAAATATTAGATTAACTATTTTATTATTCTTTTTTTTTATATGTTATTGATCAAAAGTTAACATTAATTTCTTTGTTATAAAAGACTTTATATATAATTACAAAGATAATGTTAATAAGATAAATAATAATTTATATTATTACTATCAAATCACAATATCAACTTTATTTATAATTAGCTCAAGAGATATTTGATCTTCTTGTCAAATGTGAAGAGAAAATTTCTCATAATCTATTATTGAGTTAAATTTTACTTATATGATTTGTTTTCTTTCATCTATATTTTAAATTTTAATAAACTTTGCTTTATCATAAAAATAATAAATAATTCTCAAATAATGATAAATCTTAACCTTTATTTAAATTAATCATGTTTTGATAATAATTTGGATGTGAGCTCATATTAGAGATTGAATAAGTATCGATTTCCTATTTTTCAATTAAGACTCGTGATATTTTAAACATTTCAATCATAATAGTAGTTTTAAAATTTTCATTTAATATTGTTGTTCATATATTAAACAAGTATATAAATTGTTGATTTGCAGAAAGTGTACAAGTTTTTAAATATGCAATCTGATCTTTATAATGATAAGGAGATATAGGTTGAAGGTGAAACTTAAACGTTAAATTAGTAATATCATGAAAAGATCTAAATCCTCACACATTGTTAAACTTTTTTTCAATCTTCGTGAGTTGTACAAACTTTTATCACTATATCCCAAATTAGTGAATGCACGATAATACTTTATAACAATTTCAAGCACTATATATGTAGCATTTCATTTAGTTTTATATTTAGATTGAAAAACTACCACCTATATCATTTAAATACGTTTCTTTGACATAATTTTGGAGTTTTATGAATGTTTTATATGGTAGTGTAACATACTTAACATTTTCTTTAATTTTGTATAAAATATCATCACTCATGTCTTCAATCTTTTTTGGATTATAATATTTAAGATATGTGCACAACATCTAATAAGAAAATATTTACTTTTACGTAATAAAACATTTTGCAAAATTAAGTCTTCTTTATTTTTTGTTTTTAATTTTTCCCATATTATTAGAAGATAAAATATTGTTCAATGTGAGAGAAAATATTTTTTCTTCTATTCTTAGTCCTTAAAGAACTTCAAACACTTTCTCGTATAGTTTTAATATAGTATATGAATTATCTAAGTGACGAAATAAAGTAATTTATGATTTAATTTCTATAATAATAAAATCAAAAACATATTTTAACAAAATTATTAGATAATACATTCTTTTTGTTTATTTTTCTTTGTTATTAAATATAAGTTATAAACATTCATAATTAAATATTTCTAATAATTAATTTAAAATAATAATTTAAAACTTTATTTTACTTTTCAAACATTTTTATACTCAACATAACTAAATAAAAAATTATATTTAATAATACATCTAATAAATGTATTTCAATAAACTTTAAAATCAATTTTTTATGATTTAAGAAATTAATATTATTATCTAATATAAAACTTACCTGATACTTTTAAAAATTTGAAATTTTTATATATGATACATTTTTTCAGTATCTTACATTTACATTCCTCGAATACATCAACTAGAGTCTCTATTTTCTTAAACTCTCTATCTCTTTATTAAAGATTATCCCTTAATATAGAACTCCGAGATTGTTATAAATGTGTTACTAATTGGAGATGCATTTTTGGTAATAGTGTGTAGCCACAATTTATAAATAGTAATTGAGATGAAGGAGAAGTTATATGAAGAGACTTAAAAAAGAAAAACAAGTACTTTCATGTGTTACGCTGCTGAATAAGAGAGCAAGAAAATTGAGGTTTAAAGTGTGACGACAACGAGGAAAAAATTGAGCAAAATATTTTATATTTAAGATTTTTTATTCTTTCTAGAATATATATATATATATATATATATATATATATATATATATATATATATATATATATATATTATTTTATTTTATTTTTTGAGCCAAACAGAGTAAATTAAAAATATTTATTTATATCTAGGTCAATTTTTTTAATACCTATTCATAAATTAGAGAGACTAATGACATATTATCAAAGAGAAATTGTCCTCAATTTCTTCATTTTATTTCTTATATTACATTAAAAAAATTAACTAAATATGATCGAACACATTTTTTTTCTTAAATAAAATTTAGGATAAAAAATAAAATATTTTTTATGAATTAAAAATAATTTATATAAAAAATAGTTTATAAAATTTTATTCATATAAATTTTTAATTTTTTTTAATTTGTACAATAACTAATTTTAATATATGATATTTTGTCTAAGTGTCTTTTGATAACCCTTTCTAACCTTATCTATGTCACCATTTAATTTTTTATCGTCTTGGTGAAAATTTTTCATTTTACATTCGATGACTGTGTACTCATTCTAATTATTTCATAGATATTCGGATCTCTAAATTGAATATTAATATATTATCATATTTCTTAAAAGAATTTGTTGATAGTTAAAAATATTTTTTTAGTTACAATTTAAAATAATTTTTATAAATCTAAAAATACATATATATATATATATATATATATATATATATATATATATATATATATATTTATCAAATATTTATCAAATATTTATTCGTTATGAATTTTTTATTATATAATTTTGTTTTAAATTGTGAATTTTACCTATTAAAAAAAGTTACAATGCGTAAAGCAAAGGTTAGAAAGTACAACTGAGAGTGAATTTATCGCTTGTTGAATGAATGAAAAAAAATTATTGTCTGAAATTATGCTAATTAAAAAATAAATTGATTAGTTTATTATTATTCATTAACGTAAAACTATTTATTATTTTAAACTTTTTGTATTAAAACTGGACAAAAACGTCATTTTCTCTAATATTAATGCCAGTTATCAGGGAGATATTTTCTTGTGTCTCACATAAAATCAAAATTTCTGAGTTCCCCATTTTTCGTTTTTAATAAACAGGAAATTTATTATACTTTGTCCTATTTCTCTCTTTTCTATTTTCTGTTTTCTATTTCTTTAAAGGAAAATGATACTTAAATAAGTTAAATTTATACAATTTTTATAAAGATCTCTCTTTTAATATTATAATAATAGTTTTATTTTATTTTTATGTTTAGTTTTATTTTATTTTTATTAAATTATTTTATAAATTATTATATTAATAAAAATGAATTGTTTAAAAGATTGTATAATTTTTGATGGTCAAAATATCAACTCTCTTCTTTAAAAGCAAGGTGAGGTTCACCATTTCTTTGTAATAATATATAGGATCAAATGAAAACGGTAAATAAATTTGTACAAAATAAAAAATTATCCTAATATTACAAACATTTCAATGTCACAACTTCATAATTCAAATACACTTTCTATGCTTCGTGATATTTCACGAATAAAACGTGGTCGGTGTTTGTTGCCATTATTGTATACCTGTTGCCTGTTGTGTTCGAAGGAGAATCTTTCTAATGTTTTGTTTGATTACTTAGTAATATATATGGACGAACGAAAATAAATAAATAAATAAATTATACTTTCAGTATTAAAATTTTCTAAAATTAGACATGATGAATAAAATATAATGATATTTATAATATTTTGTTTTAAAATTAAATATACTTTTAGTCTTTGTAAAAAATGTTATTTTATTGAACTCCCAAAAAATCAAAGTATGGATCCATTATCCTTCCACCCACATAGAGCCAAAGTTTCCACGTCCATATACTATGTTTAAAAGTTTATAAATATCCCCAAAAGGTTGATCTTTATCTGAGAGCACAACGAGAGGCATCTAAACACACTCCAAATTCTCCACCAAAACCTTCACCATGTTGATGAAATACTTGGCTCTGTTTTACTCTCATCTCAAATGGGTGTTGGATTTCCTTCTTTATTACCCTTTCTACAAGCTTCATGATTCTGATATGCCAATGATTGGAGAAACCCAAAGCATATGCCACTATGCACACGCCCCTGGCACAGAGGAAGATGATGTTGATTGTGCTGTTTGTCTGTGCGAAATTGGAGATGGTGAAGAGATTAGAGTGCTTGGGTGTGAACATTGCTTTCACAGAAACTGCTTGGATGCATGGATTGCTCTCAAAAATGTCACTTGCCCTCTCTGCAGAGAACCAGCGAGACCAAGAAGAAGCATCAATGAGGTTGGAGCTGAAGTTCTATGGTTTGAATTTTGCTCTGTCCACACTCATGAGGGTGATAGGTGGTGGCTCCGATGAGTAATCTATCATGGTTAAAGTAATGGCGTGTGTGCCGTACAGGCAACGAAGGATAGGGTTTATTTACACCTAGCATAGGTATATAAACACTTGCAAAATTTCAACTTTTGTTTTGTAATGTTTCAAATAATATGATGGACATGGTTTCTGCAAGTTAAGTTCACGTCAATGGTTGTTAAAGATCTGAACAAAGAAGAATTGTCGATGGATTTAGTATAAGTTGACCTATAACTGCAAATTAATCCCAATCTAATAAAGAAATATTATTGTGAATGTTATTATATCTTATATAACACTTTTTTTTATGATTTTGTAATTTTTGAAAAAATTTGACTTGGATTTGAATGCTTTACAAGAATGTGTTGTTTGTAGTGTTTTTACAGCAGTAGTTTAACAACTTCAACTTTTTCTTTTCTTTTGCCGTGTAAAATGGGTGAATCGAGTTGGTTCTTTAAAGTTTTCTAACTGCATTACTTAAAAAGTTATAATAATAATAATTGCAGTGTAATCTTGTAATGTTAAAAAATGTTTGAATCAAGATTAATTACAAATTTATTATTTTTTTAATATAAACCTTGAGCATTTTAACCTATTAAATTAATGAGCTAATTTTATTAAAAGTGAGTATGTAAATCATGGCAATAATGACTATCATCACACACACATATATATATAAAAGAAAAGATCAAATTGAATAAAAGGTTCGTGGTAAACAATAATGAAACCAAATCTCATTTTAACTATATGACTCTTAAAATTGTGTAGTGATATATTTTTACTTAAAGGATTAATTATCATCAAATAAACAATTCAATGTGTTTAGTAATAATTTTCTCATTTTTAAAACGTTATTTATAATTAAAATATTTAATATAATAAAATAGATACAGAGTTGTCACATAATAAATTCAACGGCTTAGAAATAAAATCTAACATAAGAAACAACCTTAATTTACAGTGAAAGTATTAAACCATACATCATTTGATAACCTAACATAAGAAACAACCTTAATTTACAGTGAAAGTAATAGTCAAGCATAATATTTCTCATAAGATAGCTCCAAAAATGTTTGAATCATTAATCAAGATTAATGACATATTTATTAGTTTGAATAATAATAATAATAAAAAAAACAAGTTACACTTGGTTCCGTGTAGAAAAATTTATGTATATAATATATTAATGAAAAGTAAATATCTGTTGTTTAGGAGCACCATTTTCTATTATGAGAAAGGGGAATCTTGAAATCAATTGTTAATTAAGTTCTAGTGGGGCTGCGCAGCCATTCTATGACATGAAAGGTCGAAGTAGTAGTAATTATAACGATATTCAATTGCTCTCAGTAATAGTTTTATTTTGTATTTTTTACAAAGTGGATGTTACTTTTGATAATTTATGTTGTGGTATTTTGGTGTCTTAGTTTCAACATTTTTTAATACTATGTTATGTTTGACAACAAGATAAATTTTAACTTTTTTTTATTAGCTTAAACGTTAATTAGTTGATGACATAATTGTTAATAGGATGGTAAAATTGGTTTAACCTGTTCTATTTTATTCCCTCCTGTCTCTTATTTATAAAAAATAGGACAGAGGAACACTAACCGACTATAATCCACATAAGTCATAGATTTTAGTTTTGTGATTATCATTTTTCTAGAAAATAAAATGGATGAAGAAAATAATTGATTGCATTATTATTTAAAATTAATATAGTTATTAATTATATGTTTAAAAATTTTATTAAATTTTTTATAAATGATTATTTTGTTAAGATATTTTATTCATATTCTAAAAATTAGTCTAATAATATTATATATATAATATTATTATAAAAAATATGCTGCTGTATTTTTTAATATTTATAAAAAAGTTATATTTGATTAGAAAATAATATAAGTTATGTATATTATGAAGGATTACAAATACATAAATTTTATGTTTTAAAAGAAAAATAATGATTAATTTAAAATTGTCATCCCAGGCTAGTCTGTAGTTTCTAGGAAACTTCACGAATCTTGACTTGTTGGACAATTGGATTTGGACGTAACATGTCAAGTTATATGGTCATCAACATACATATTATTAGACTTGAGAATATACCAAGAGTTGTGGTGGGAGGTTTGTAAATTTAACTCGTAAATTCAAAGTATGGACTCATAAGGATTTATTTTATATAAAAAATACTAATTTAATAAAAAATACAATAATATCAATTATATATTATCAAAATAAAAAAATAATTGAATTCATACAAAAAATATAATCAAAATTAAAAAAATAATAAAAAAAATATATTTCAATTTTTAAAATATTTTTATTTATTCAAAATTCTAAAATCTCAATTCCTTCAATCTCTATATCTAACTTGGTCTCGTCTATTTGAAAATTCTATAATTTCATATTTCTCAATTTAATTTAGAAGGTGATGAGTAACGACGACAATAATGAACAGATGATAAAAGGAGCGTAACCATCACACGACAAACACACGATTATTATGCAACTACCGCACGACCAATGTGCTACCCAAACGAGCATCGTATGACCAACGCGACTATTAAGCAATGGTGAAGTAAGAAGTAGTGAAATATGAACTTGCAAAAAGAAACTAAGAGAGTAACAGAGAATCTAAGTTTCTTTTCCTTCAAATTCGATGACTCACCTCAGACTCACGAGTTTACTTAGAATTCACCGATTTTGACTCCGAATCTACTTTAAAAAGAATTTACTCACGAGCTAACTCATAATCAATTACTTCACTTGTTAACTCATAAAAATAATCGAGTTGACTCGAGAATTTGATAATCAATATATACACTATATTTGTATGTGATTCGTATTTTTTTCTGTTTATCATAATTATCATATATTAAATACGTGTTTGTTTTCTTCGGTATTCAACGTGCATGGTTAAGCGACTTCTGTTCTATTCTGTTTTTAATTCCTAGTTCTACGGATTTTAAATAATTGAAAAAAATATAAATTATAAGACGTTGAAAGTCGTAACTAAGTATGATTCTTTAATATTTAGAAGTCTCTCATATCGTTATATTATATTTTTCTCTCATCTCGTTATATTATATTTTTTAGAAGTTTATTAATTTTTTAAAAGAATTGTCATTGGCAAGATTCGAACCCAGTACCTTAGAGTTAGAGGTCGATACTCCAACCACTAAACTACTAGAATTTTCTAATAATAATTTACAAATAAATTATATTTATATACAAATAAATATATATCCGTGTAAATATATAAATACAAATATATTTATATATTTTGATATATTTATTTATTTATATATTTATATGTTGGATGTAAGGGCACACTCGAAAGTAAAAGTGTGCGTCGAGTGAATTTTCAAAATTTGATGCTAAATTTGTGAGCAAGTATCTTTATATGAGTTTGTAATTTAATGATAAAATATAATCTTTATAATTTTATTTATATAATGATATAAAATAAATTTGGGAAACGCGTCATTCGCTCTCAAGCGAAAAATACCAATTTTTGCTCAAGCGAGGCTTGAGTGAGTGAATTTCAGTGAGCTTTAACATATTTTCACTCAAGCAAGAGTCAATCCCACTTTCACCCTTAATCGAAAAATACCAATATAATTTATTTGTAAGTTATTATCAAAAAATTATAGTAGTTTAGTGGTTGAGATATTAACTTTCAATTCTAAAATACTGCATTCAAATGTCTGTCGGTGACAATTCATTAACTTAAGTGAATTTTTGGTTGAAAAAAAAATAAAAATATTTTCCAGAAAATATATACAAATAAATATATATTTACATGGATATATATTTATTTGTATATAAATATAATTTATTTGTAAGTTATTATCGGAAGATTATAATAGTTTAGTGGTTAGAGTATTAGTTTTCAATTCTAAAATCCCGAGTTTGAATCTTGTCGATGACAATTTTCAAATTTAAGTAAATTTTTGAGTGAAAAAAAAATACTTTCTACGTCGGTTCATATGAGAACCGACGTGAAAAGTGTCAATAAGTGAAAAAAAAAAAAAAAAAGATTAATTATCATGAATAGAGAAACAATAAATCAACAAATATGTTTTCAATATTCATTATCATGAATAGAGAAACAATAAATATGCAAGTACCTTAGTATTCCTACTTCATTTTTATGGCAATGTTTCCTTCATATTTGAGTGGACATTAATTAAGAAACATAATACATGCGGTTCAAAATAAAATCAGTGACTAATATATTTGAGTGAGAAGAAGCAGATCCCAGAGATTAATAACTAAAAAATTATATTGATATAATAGCTTTGTAAGTTGTTTCTTTAACCAAAAGTATACATATTGGAAATTGGGGTTTGTGTCGGGGGAGAAAGAAAGGGTCCATTGGTAAAATTGGGAAAGAGACAGATAAAAAAGAAAATGAAGTATAAAATGATTTCAACCCTTCAATTTAGTGGAAAATATTTTCTCAACGTGGAAGACACGTGATGGTCTCCCACACTTTCATCTTTCTTTTCAGAAATTTATAAGAATAATTTGTTTACAATAAAAAGAAATTGAATGGATAATGCAAATATTGACTTAAGAGAATTGAAAATCTAAAATATTGAAATCATGTAATTATAATATCTAAAACCTTAAAGTGCAATTAATTCTAAACTAATATTCTTGTGGCCGTAAGAGTGGAGAGCATATTTAGCACGAAACTTGGTTATAACTTTTGGTATAGATGCAGGCAGTTAGGGGGAAGTCTTTTCCATGCACCAATCAGTCACAATCAACACTAATTCTCACCAAACTTATTCTCATTAGGTTACAATAAATCCACACAACCATTCCACCATTTCATCAAATCAGGATCATCAACCATGAGCCCTCTAATCAGGCTAGCCTTAACAATCAACTTCATTTCCACTTCCCATACCTTCACATCGCTCTTTAACCTCTTAACTTTCCCTCATACCCTTCTCAAATGGACATCACATTTCATTTTCCTCCACTTCTCCCATCCCTTATCATGCACCCTCTTTCGAGATAACTCCGCAACCTGCACCTCCATCTCACGGGAAGATTGCGCCGTCTGTCTCTGCAGAATGGAAGAAAGAGAAGAAGAGATTGTAACCCTGCGCTGTGAACATGCCTTTCACAGAGGTTGCTTCGACACTTGGGTTGCTTTCAACTCTGCCGCCACCACCACTTGCCCTCTCTGCAGAGATTCAGTGTCTCCAAAACGGAAGATTGTTGGAGAGTGTCAACCTCGTATTCTTCCATTTCATTCTTCTTGTTCTATCAACAATCATGAATCTGAGATAAAGTGGTTACGATGAGCCATTAAAATTTCAGCTTAACAAACACCGACAATTCAACGTCCGTGACATAACACCTTAAATTTCAGTTCATGATGTTGTGTTCTAATGTTATCATGCAAACTCTTGTATACAGAATATGAGGTTGGTATATTCCACTATACTAGAAAGTCACGGTTTTCCTGTGGGATTTTCAGCTGGAACTTCTTGCAAGTTTTTTTTTTTTTTTTCCTGTGATTTTAAATTCTCTAGGGATTTCTAATCAAAGAAAAAAAAAAGTTATTGCAATGTTTTCTTCCGTATTTAAATTTTGAATAAAAAAAACGAAAAATTTATTTAAAGTTTTGTAAGAATTATTGCAACTAATTTCCTAACAATTTTTCTTATAAATTTTTAAATTTTTTGAAAAACGATCAAGACATACTGTTCTATTGGAATAATCAAAATTAGAAACTGTGTAAAATTGACCTAAACTTTTTAATTGTTATGTCTTTCTAAATATGAACCACTAGTCACATACTTTTAAAGAAAAATCAACCATCGTATTCGTATATATAGAATGATTGAATAGCCATATTAAATAAAGTTAACATTTAAAATCAAATCAAGATCTATAATTAGAGAGATTGCGTGACGCAATCATAAACTAATAAGCTTCCATAACACTCTTTTAAATTAGTTATTTAATAATCGTTTTAATACAAAAATTCGGTAACATAAGTATAATTGTTTAAAAACAAAATCAATTATTAAATAATAACTAACATGACACAAATTCCATTTAATATATATCTAATTTACTTCTAATTAAAAAAAGTTTTACCATATCCACATTTTTTATTATATTTATATTTGATAAACGATTCTAGGTGGGACTTATTCTATTAGGGATAATTAAAAAAACATAAATAAAATAAATATTTTTAAACTATTATTATTATTATTATTATTGTACTTATTTATATAACTAAATTGAAATTCTTATTTTATCGAATTTTTTGATTTATTTTTTTAAGAAAAAAGTAAATTCTAATCATCATTATCCACATTAAATTGGAAGCTTATATAATTGAATTAAAATATTTATTTTATCGAATATTTTGATTTATTTTTTTAAGAGAAAAAAATAGTAAATTCTAATATCGTTGTGCATATTATATTGTACGCTATGCATTAGTGTGTAGTTATAAATAATTTAGGGAGATGAATATAATAATGTTGATATGATTTTGAACACGTCATGTATTTAAATAATTATTATTATTGTTGATTATTTGTGTGTTTAAGACATGCTAAATTACATTTATGAAGTATTATGGTTTATTTTATTATTACATTAGAGAATGTTAATATAAATATTTAGTTCCCAATGTTGAGTAGTAGATATAATTTTAATAAATTAGAGGCTAGTCACAGGATTTTTAATTGATTAATATTTATAATCACATGCTAAACGTATTAGTTGAAATTACTTATGTAATGTAATGAAATAAATGCACAAAAATATTTCTTACATTTATATGGTTAATTAAAATAAAAATTGGATTATATTTCTTAAATTAGCCACAAGAATTAAGAATGAGAATATAATTTAATAATTTTCTTATAAGTTATATGAGTTTAGAAGAGTAAAACTTTAGCCCACAAAAAAGTTTTATCTCATTATATTCATTAATTAAGACATGTTTTGTACTAGTTAAATATGATATTTATTACAGTCTCCAATTATGAGATGACAAACATGTATTTTTAAAATTTGTAGTTTTTCAATATGTAAATATTTTTATTAATTATATGATATTCCTAAACTGAAAGAGGATAATTATAAGATTTGAAAGGGTAATATTTTTTCTCCATTTGGGTTTGATGAACATTATAGGAAACCCAAATTATTGATTATTATAAAACTAACACTTTAGATATAATTGATCTTTATGAAAAATAAGAGAGGTTAAAGAGTCTTTCTATAGTGTTCATGAAAAGAAAACCAACATTTTTGTTGGAATTAGGGGTTTTACTTACCATTATAACAATGTGAGAAATTAAAGATCATTGATGAGTAATTTACCATATTTGATAAATCTCTTGTAAACAAATCTTATAATGTAATTTTAATCCTTAAAACTCATCGAGATTAAGGGAGTATGTGATTATATCATGTACATAAAAGACATCGTGACTCAATTGAAAGTCTTAGAGGTCATCGTGTATCGATTATTTTCTAATACATTATATTTTGTGTGCTTTGTCACATAAATATGTCTTTTTTAAAATTTCTTATAACATATATAAAAATAACTAGTCTATTAATGAATTCTTGACCATGTATATTCAAGACGAAAAAATATTATTTATGAAAAAAGATGAAATAATGAACTTGACTACTTTTAAGAAAAAGAATAATCATTAATAAGATGCGAAAGACTTCAGCCAATTATAAAGAAGGAGTTTAAGTTTTTCTTCTATAAAAAAAGGGACATATGAAGAAGGATTATCTAAAATTTAAGAATTGGGAGAAGAAAGATAATTCCTTTGCTTTTTTTCTATTATTAATCTAATATTGTGGCCCCCTTTTTATTAATATATAATCTAGTTATTAATTATATTGTAAGATGTGATTATTTTAATTAAATATTGACAAAAGTAAGACATGAAATAAATATTTATACATTTATATGTATAAATATATGAAATTTATAAGTTTATATTATTTTCATGTTAAAAATAACTATTAAAATTGATAAGTATTTTTCTAATAAAAATAGTTGATTTATCAATAATATTTGTCTTTCTTGTTGGTGTTTTCATCTATTTAAGTTGATATTTTAGTTGTATCATGTACAAGAAATAAAATAGAAAAAGGATAATAAATATCATATAAAATAATATTATCTCAAATTAATATACAAAAATCACATTTTCTATTTAATCAAAATATTTCATTTTATTTTATTTTAGAAAGATTTGAATTGATGATTGTAGTAACTAGTAAGAATAAATGAACTCAAAATTAATCATTCTTTACTGATAATTATTCATTTGAATTACTAATGTTGAACCTCCAATTACAATGTCATAAGATTTTCATAAATAAAATATTTTTTTTGAAAAATTGAAAAACTATTAAACAATATAAATGTAAAATAATAAAGAAAATTAATGTATAATTAGAGATAAATAAATAAATATAAAAATGACTAATACATAATTGAATATATATATAAAAGAGGACTAATATGTAGATAAAAATAAAATAAATAAAATAAAATTAAACACATCTCACTTAACAAATATATAATAAAATAAATAAATAGAATTATAGATATTTCATTCCGTTATGTTACCAATTTTACATATTTATATATGATAAATCAAAATTTAATCAAGGTTATTTATATAACTTCTTTTTCTTTATTCCTTTTCTCTCTCTTTCTCATTTTTATTTTCTTTATTCTTCTTTTCCTCTCCTTCCCTTTCTCTCTGTTCTCTCTTTCCTTCCCTTTCTCTCTCTTTCCTTTGTTTTCTTTTCACCTCCTGACTTCCTTTATACCTAAATGTCACCTATATTTCTCTCTTTATTAAATGTGTATTTATCTCTTTTTTCTTAAGAGATAAGCATCTTATTTTTTTTTAATTAATTAATTAGTTTTTTAAATCATTAGTTAAGTTTTTAATTCTTATATTCATATACATATATGTATATTTTTTTTATTTTTTAATAATTAATTTTTTTATAACATTTATATATATTAACCATTTTTTTAATAATTTAACTATTTTTTATAAATGGGTTTTTTATTATAAAAAAATTTAATTAATTAACATATAAATGAGTTTTTTTATCATACTAAAAGGGGATCGAGATGACATTTGAATATTGTAAAACATTTACTCATTAACTCATTATGCATTTACACATAACCCGTGATGTCCTACTAACAGGCGATCGAGATGACATTTGAGGCTTTATAATACTCCTCTCACAACTGCTTATAATATAAATTATAATAAAATCCGTCAAGTCCTGCTAACAGGGAATTTTGCAAAACTTTTACTCATTAACTCATTATGCATTTCCACATAACGAACTATTAACAGGGAACTGAGATGACATTTGAGGCTTTGTAATACTCTTCTCACAACTGCGCATAATATAAATTATAATAAAATCCATGAGATATCAAATGTCCATGAAGTCCTACAAACAAGGGACTGAGATGACATTTGAGGCTTCCGACATAACAAATTCTAGTTATATTAGTATATCTTTATTAAGATAATTGTTGCTGCGACTTATACGAAATTTAAAAAGTTTAAATTAGTTAAACATATTTTATCTCATCTAACTAATTTAAACATATTCTAGAATGTTCAATTTACTTCCCCACTTCCTTCTGGTTCCCCTCTTCCACTTCCTTCTACTCAAACCTAATCCTTAATTCACTTGTGGTTAGCAAGCGATACATGTTAACTTTACTAACAATATTAAACTCTTGCATTGCAAAAGTTATACCTTCTTTATAAAGATCTTCAACTTCTAAAGCAAGTTTTAATTTTGCAAAACATTTACTCATTAACTCATTATGCATTTCCACATAACCTGTGAAGTCCTACTAAGAGGGGACCGAGATGACATTTGAGGGTTTGTAATACTCTTCTCAAAACTACTCATAATATAAATTATAATAAAATCTGTGAAATCTTACGAATATGGGGATCGAGATGATATTTGAATCTTGCAAAACATTTACTCAATAACTAATTATGCATTTCCACATAAGTCGTGAATTCCTACTAATAGGGGACCGAGATGATATTTGAGGTTTGGTAATACTCTTCTAACAACTTCTCATAATACAAATTATAATAAAATCCATAAAGTCTCAAAACTGCTCATAATATAAATTATAATAAAATCCATGAAGTCCTACTAACGAGAAATCGAGATGACATTTGAGGCTTCCGAGATGACATTTGAGGCTTCCGAGATAACAAATTCTACGTATGTTAGTATATCTTTATTAACATGATTGTTGGTGGAACTTATTTGAAATTTAAAAAGTTTAAATTAGTTAAACATATTTTATCTCACATAACTAATTTAAACATATTCTAAAATGTTCAATTTACTTCCCCATTTCCTTCTGGTTCCCCTCTTCCACTTCCTTATGCTCAAACCTAATCCTTAATTCACTTGTGGTTAGCTAGAGATACATGTTAGTTTTACTAACATTATTAAACTCTTGCATTGCAAGAGTTATAGCTTCTTTAGAAAGATCTCAACTTCTAAAGTAAGTCTTAGTTTTGCAAAATATTTACTCATTAACTCATTATGCATTTCCACATAACCTGTGAAGTTCTATTAACAGGGGCCGAAATGACATTTGAGGCTTTGTAATACTGTTCTCATAATATAAATTATAATAAAATATGTGAAGTCTCACAACTGCTCATAATATAAATGATAATAAAATTTGTGAAGTTCTTTGAACAGGGGACCGACATTTGAATCTTGCAAAACATTTACTCATTAACTCATTATGCATTTCCACATAACCCGTGAAGTCTTACTAATAGGGGACCGACATGACATTTGAGGCTTCTGAGATAACAAATTCTACGTATGTTAGTATATCTTTATCAAGATATTTGTTGGTGAGACTTATATGAAATTTAAAAAGTTTAAATTAGTTAAACATATTTTATCTCACTTAACTAATTTAAACATATTCTAAAATGTTCAATTTAGTTATGCACTTCCTTGTGGTTGCCATCTTCCACTTCCTTCTGCTCAAACCTAACCCTTAATTCACTTATGGTTAGTTAGAGATACATGTTAGCTTTACTAACAATATTAAATTCTTGCATTGCAAAAGTTATAGCTTCTTTAGAAACATCTTCAACTTCTAAAGCACCTCTTAATTTTGCAAAACATTTACTCATTAACTCATTATGCATTTCTACATAACCTGTGAAATCATACTAATAGGGGACTGAAATGACATTTGAGGCTTTGTAATATTCTTCTCACAACTGCTTATAATATAAACTATAATAAAATCAATCAAGTCTCACAATTGCTCATAATATAAATTATAATAAAATCTATGAAGTCCTACTAACAAGAGACCGAGATGACATTTGAGGTTTCCGATAACAAATTCTACGTATGTATGTTAGTATATCTTTATTAAGATAATTGTTGGTGGGACTTATATGAAATTTAAAAAGTTTAAATTAGTTAAATATATTTTATCTCACTTAACTAATTTAAACATATTCTAAAATGTTCAATTTACTTCCCCACTTCCTTCTGGTTCCCTCTTCCACTTCCTTCTGCTCAAACCTAATCCTTAATTCACTTATGGTTAAGTAGAGATACATGTTAGCTTTACTAACAATATTAAACTCTTGCATTACAAAACTTATAGCTTTTTTAGAAAGATCTTCAACTTCTAAAGTGAGTCTTAATCTCACAAAACATTTACTCATTAAGTCATTATGCATTTCCACATAACTCATGAAGTCCTACTAATAGGGGACAAAGATGACATTTGAGGTTTTGTAATACTCTTATCACAACTTCTCATAATATAAATTATAATAAAATCTGTGAAGTCCTACTAATAAGGAACCGAGATGACATTTGTGGTTTTGTAATACTCTTCTCACAACTTCACAACTTCTCATAATATAAATTATAATAAAATCCATGAAGTCGGGATCGACATGAAATTTTGTGGCTTTATAATACTCTTCTCACAACTACTCATACTATAAATCATAACATAAATTATACCAAAGTATTAGTGGTATGATATTCTATTTAGTTATACCAACGTATTATGTGAAAGGTTTGAGAGATAAATAAATGTTTGAATTTTGATTTTCATCAATTACTCTAAATAGTTTAATTACTGATATTTTTACTTTATGTTTAACATAAAAAAAAGATAAAAAAATGTATTATATAATATTTTTGGCATCATATATTTAACTTTGACTATTATATTTGTCACTCATATTATTCAATGAGTTAAAACTTTGAAGTGTTTAAGAATTGGAGAATAGAAGGAAAAATATTTTTTTAATATCTTATCTAATGATATTATGGTATAGATTAAAAAAATTGGATTTGTGAAATATTTTGTTACATAAAAGTGAATATTTTCATACGAAGTGCTATAAGTTCAAGAAGAGTTATTCTAGAAAATTAGAGAAAATGTTAAGTATGTTAAAGTATGAGAGAGAAGAGAAGGTTAATTTAAGAGACTTTAAAAAATGCATAGAAGTTCATTTTAGAGTATAGGTGGTGATTTCTTAATACTAGATGTGATAACTAAACAAAATGTTGCATACATAATGATTAAAAGTTTTATTAAGATGTGGCAATCAATCATCGTGCATTCACTAATTTAAGATATTGTAATAGAAGTTACAAATGATGGATATTGGATAACAGCTAAAAGTATGTGAGTTTTTGGTCTCTTATATAACTTAATTTTTATATTATCTTATCTCACCTTCAAGTTTTATTATAAAGATGAGATTAAATAAAAAATTGATATGACAACAAGAATGAAGGTAAAGTTTGAAAAATATTAGACTAACTATTCTATTACTCTTTCTTTTTGGATGTGTTATATTGATTAAAAGATAACATTAATTTCTTTGTTATAAGAGGTTTTATATATGATTACAAAGAGAATGTTAATAAGGTAAATGATAATTTATATTATATTACTATCAAATCATGATATCAACTTTATTTATAACTAGGTCAATAAGCATTCAATCTCCTTGCCATATGTGAAGGGGAAATTTCTCATAATCTATTCTTGAGTTAAGTTTTACTTATATGGTTTGTTTCCTTTCACATATATTTTAAATTTTAATAAACTCTACTTTATCATCAAAATAATAAATACTTCTTAAATGATTGCAAGTCTTGACTTTTATTTAAGTTAATCATGCTTTCGTAATAATTTGAATGTTATCCCATATTAGAGATTGAATAAGTATCAATTTCCTAATTTTCTTGTCTAGCTTCATTTCTTTGCCTTTATCCTTTTTAATTTATTTATTTTATAAGAAGAGGAAGAAGAGAGTGTCTTGACTCACTCTCCTAGTCTTTGATCAAGTCCCGTAGTCTTATAAAATAGAATAAAAAAAAGTCCCTTTTCGCTTCAACTGTCCTGTGTATAGGTTTGATAATGGGTTGCTCTGTTTCTGTATCTCAACCATGGAATGTGACCTAGAGACTCTAGTCTCGCTTTGATGGTTACTGGTTGTTTGAATCTCTCATCTTCTTTTATTTCAAGTGTTAGAATATAACTTGTGATATTTTAAGCATTTCAATCATAATAATAGCTTTAAAATTTTTATTTGACATTGTTGCTCATATATTAAACAAGTATATAAATTGTTTATTTCCAGAAAATATGCAAGCTTTTAAATATGCAATCTCATTTTTATAATGGTATGAAAATATAAGTTGGAGGTAAAACTTAGACATTAAATTAGTAATATCATAAAAAGGTTTAAAGCCTCACATATTGTTAAACTTTTTTTCAATCTTCATGAGCTGGACAAACTCTTATCACTATATCCCATATTAGTAATTGTACAATAATACTTCATAGTAATCTCAAGCACCATATATATAACATTTAATCTAGTTGTTATATTTAGTCTTACGAAACCACCACCTATATCATTCAAGTGCCCACCACTTATATCATTCAAGTGCATTTCTTTGACATAATTTTAGATTTCTCTAAATGTTTTATAAGACATGGTAACATACTTAACATTTTCTTTAATTTTGTATAAAACATCATCACCCATGCCTTCAATCTTTCTTGAATTATGATATTCAAGGTATGTGGACAACATCTCATAAGAAAATATTCACTCTTATATAACAAAACATCTTGCAAAATAAAGTCTTTTTTGTTTTTAATTTTCACCATACTATTAAAAGATAAAGTATTATCCAATGTGAGAGAAAATATTTCTTTCTTCTACTCATTACTCTTACAAAACTTCAAGCACCTTTCCTTATAGTTCTAATATAATGTGTGAATTATTTAACTGATAAAATCAAAGTAATTTATGATTTAATTTCCAGCTTTAATCAACAAAATGAATAGTTACAGTAATATAAACTTGAGTAGTTATAATTGACCATACATAATAAAAAATAAAAAAATATATTCTACCAAAAATATTAGATAATACCTTCTTTTGTTTATTTTTCTTTTTTTAAATATAATTAGTTATAAACATTTTAGTAATGGATTTAAAATAATAATTTAAAACTTTATTTTACCTTTCAAACTCACCATATAACTAAATAAAAAATTATATTTAATAATACATCTCACAAATATATCTTAATAAATTTTAGTATCAAAATTTCATGATTTAATAAATTAGTTTTCTTATATTTACGTCATAATACTTTTTGAAATTTTTATATATAGATACAATTTTTAAAAGGATCCTTACATTATTTTCCTAAACTCTCCATCTCTTTATTAAAGATTATCCTCTAATATAGAACTCCGACTGTAAATAAATGTGTTATAATTGGAGGTGTATTTTTGGTAATAGTGAGTTGCCATAATTTATGAAACAAGTATTCCAGAAATAAATAAATAGTAATTGAGATGCAGGAGAAGTTATACGAAGAGACTTAAAAAAGAAAAAACAAGTACTTTCATGTGTTACGCTGATAAATAAGAGAGAAAGAAAATTGAGGTTTAAAGTGTGCGACAACAAGAAAAAAATTGAGCAAAATATTTTATATATAAGATTTTTTATTCTTTCTAAAAACATATATATTCGTAAATTAAAAATATTTATTTCTAGGTCAAGTTTTTTAATACCTATTCGTAAATTAGAGAGATTAATGACAGATTATGAGAGAGATTTTTAATATTACCTCCTACTGCAACAAAAAGTGGCGTATGAAGCTTTCAGTAAAAAAAAACACCATATTTTTTTAATAAAAGACAAAAGAATAATTATGTACTCATTATACTGTGTGACTTATCAATTAGAAAACTCATTTCTTTTGTAACATTTTTTTAGTTCACTTATCTCACTAAACTGGTCAACGTGGGACTAAGACAAAAACAGAATTCTTCAAACCCTCATCAGCTCCTCTTGTACAAAGTGGCTCTGGCAGTGATGTTGTGTACACACCATCTGATCCTGGTGGACTAGGCCACTCAAGGTCATGGTTTTCATATGAAGAACTAATCAAGGCTACAAATGGTTTCTCAAGTCAAAGTCTTTTGGGTGAGGGTGGATTTGGTTGTGTGTATAAAGGACTTCTTCCAGATGGAAGAGAGATAGCAGTCAAACAACTGAAGATTGGTGGAGGTCAGGGCGAGAGAGAATTCAAAGCTGAGGTGGAAATTATCAGTCGTATACATCATCGCCATTTGGTTTCTTTAGTGGGATACTGCATTGAAGATAACAGAAGATTACTTGTCTATGACTATGTTCCTAACAATACCCTTTATTTTCATCTACATGGTAAAACTACATCTGAATGATAAAAGAATGTTTCAGTTCAGTTTGATTATCTTTGATTGTTAACTGAAACTGTAATTTGCAGGGGAAGGCCAGCCTGTGCTAGAATGGGCAAACCGTGTTAAAATTGCAGCTGGTGCAGCCCGAGGACTAGCTTATCTCCATGAAGACTGTAATTATCAATCCTTATTTTTTTTTTCCTGGTCTTGAAATGCCCATAAATGCCTGTCATTCCACTTTCTTTTTGGCAAATTTTATTTTTTGGAATTGGCTAAAAACTATTTCAGAATTTGAATGAATGTGATTTTATGATGGGTGCTACAAAACATTGTAGTGTAGATAGTAGATGTGGCTTGGTAGCTAGGAGACTGGACATTATCCTGACATAGAAGGATATCAATATTTATAGAAGAAAAATTATAGTAGGAGAAAAATATATTTCTCCTATAGACCAAAATTAGCTTATGCACCTCAATTTTTGGAGAAGTTACATGAAAGAGTTCAATTCATTTTTATTTTCTTAATTTACCTTTTGTAAAGTGTTTATGAAGAAATTTATTGGACAAAAATATCTAGTTAGGTTTAACTCAAAAATATTCCCTAGTCAAACTTACACAATCTCCTTTTAAATACACGATGCTGTAGTGAATATCCATAGGCCATAGAAAATATAAAATTCAATTTACTTCTTCAATAAGGGTCTGTTATTGAAACTTATCCGTAAACATATCTAGGAAAGAAAAATAAGAGAAAAATGAACTTAACCTCTCCAAAACAAAAACTAGATTATGTATAAATTAAACTGTAGAATATATTTCTTATTAGCTTTCTTTAATGATAATTGACAAAAAGGGGAACTACATAATCAAACATGGGGTTTTCTAATGATAGATACCAAAACTCTAATTTATCATAAACTAGACTGGACAAAATAGAAGACTGAGTTAGGTACTGTGCACCCAACCAAAAATCTTGTGATGGATCAGTATTACTAGTAATGAATCAACTGATGCAGGTAGCTGACTCATCTAGTAGGGTATGCTTAGAGATGTTGTATCATTATTAATCCTACTGATTTTCATGCACATTTCAGGCAACCCTCGGATCATTCACAGGGATATCAAGTCGTCAAACATTCTTTTAGATTTCAATTGTGAAGCAAAGGTATCTGTCATTCTACTTATTCAAAGTTTGATAGTTGTTCTATTTATATCCCTCCAAATCTTAGCACTCAAAATTTTAATGTTAGGTCTCAGATTTTGGGCTAGCCAAATTAGCTCTGGATGCAAATACGCATATTACCACACGAGTCATGGGAACTTTTGGGTGAGCATTCATTAATATGTCTCCAAACTTCTGTTTTTTCTTATGCACTCTTTCATTTTCCATTCAGACTATTTAGAGTAAAAAACTGTATTAACATTTATTTCCACCCTCATAAAAGGTATGTTGCCCCCGAATATGCTTCAAGTGGCAAATTGACTGAGAAGTCTGATGTATATTCTTTTGGAGTCGTGCTTTTGGAGCTAATTACTGGGCGAAAACCAGTGGATGTATCCCAACCCTTGGGAGATGAAAGCTTGGTTGAATGGGTATATATAGATGCTAATCTTGCTTTTATCACTCTTTTTCTAGTGTTGCTATAATTTTGCTAATCTTGTGTTAGATCAGCCTAATATTAGTGTCTATTCAAACATATGTTTGGGATTAAAATCTATATATTGATATCGCTTTTCCTCCCTTTGGAGATTGTATCATTTTTCATGGTAACTTAAGTATATGATAAGGATGACAAAATCTTACTATTTTGCAAGCCCTATAGAATAGCTATGGTTGCAATCAAGCTAAAATTGTGGAATGTTTTGGCCGAATTTAGCATGCATAATTTTGTTCATATATTTGTCTCTGAAACTTTATGGGAACTTTCGTAATTTAATAAGATCAGGACTTTGTCTTCAACCGTGGTGAAGAAAGATGAAGAACTAATGCCACTGGACATGGGTTTGCTATTATTCTTCTACTTATGAAAAAGAACATAAAATTATACAATTTTAACAGCCAGAAACTGTCTAAACTTATAAACATATTCACTTAAATCATCCTTGAATGTTTTCAAGTCTAGTTTTCCTTTAAAGATGCTAATATGCTACTTTATTTTTCAGGCTCGGCCTTTACTGAGTCATGCAATCGATAGTGAGGAATTGACTAGTTTGGCAGATCCAAGGCTAGAAAAGAATTATGTTGAGAGTGAATTGTATTGCATGATTGAGGTTGCTGCTGCTTGTGTGCGGCATTCAGCTTCAAAGAGACCTCGCATGGGACAGGTAAATATTGGATATTAGAAAAGTGGCAAAATGTTCTATTTGGTTATGTCAACACACTACTAACATGGTTTTCCTGAATTGTTATGTTTCATAGGTTGTTAGAGCTTTTGATAGCTTAGGAGGTACTGATCTAACCAATGGAATGAGACTTGGGGAAAGCGAAGTGTTTGACTCTGCACAGCAATCTGAAGAAATAAGATTATTTCGTAGGATGGCATTTGGTAGTCAAAATTATAGCACAGACTTCTTTAGCCATGCTAGTTTGAATCCATGAAAGGGCACTACTGTACATATGGTTAAGGTGCATTGTTGTTGCTTTTGATTGTGGAATTGACTTCATCGGGTTCACATCCTCATTCTGGTGCCTGAATTTCATTATTCTTTCCATTAGCTGGTTTTTTAGCAGCAATTTTGCTTTTGTAATTAGAATTTGTAAAAAGTTACCTCTCACACTCATGATGACAAAGATTAACATTTTAGTTGATTTGTCATGTAATGATAGAACAGATGTGTGACTCTTTTTTGTGTGCCTTCTGCATATTCTCTTCTGAATTTTTAATCAGAGACAGCAAGAAGCTTTATGTTTTTTGCATGAGACTGAAAGGTGGAAGGGAATGGAATGGACTCTGTTGTGACATCATATTTGCATTGATAGTAAGTGACATCTCAAAGAAACCCTCTTTTTTTTTTTTTGTCAATAAAGGCAGGTAAACATGTAATGATGAACTATTTGGACTTTCTATCACAAATATGATAGTTATAGTTTGGATGAATTTTTTCATAACTTCTTTTAGAGGAGAAATAAAATAAAGTAAATATTTTTATAAATTAAAATTAGTAAAAAAATTGACCTAAAGATGATATGATGGATGTATGAAACTTATTTGAGAAACAAATTAATATTATGTTGGAATCCAGACTGAAGTTTTAGACACGGTATTTGGGTCTACTCATTCGTATCCCATTTGGTCGGTAGATGAGACCATAAATTCTTGCTTCATGGGAAAGTCTTCTTTTCAGGGTTGGTCAAAGCTCTAAGATTTGTTTTAAGTTTTAGAATCTTGTAATTATTTAGAGTATAAAGTTGGATTGGATGATGATATATTGGAAAGAAAGCGTGCCTCTGTTAGCTTTGAATGCAAGAATTGTTGCCCTCAATGTTCGGAATTATGGCTAAAACAATTTTGGCTTTGTTTTTATTCCTTTTAGAAAAGGTTAGCTTATGTTATTAATTATGCAGTAAAATTAAAATAAAAAGGTAAATTTCTTCATAAAATAAAATTGATTTGAGCATAGGTTAATCTGTTTAAACTTTTTATGTAGGTTCTTTATATATTTTTTATTATTATTTATGCATTAATTATTTTAGTCTATTAAAAAAACTCATTTTATTTTTAATCTTATTTTTCTTTCTTAAAGTATTTATCAGGAAACCTTTTTAAGTATATTCATGATTATTTTAAGAATAAATATTATTAGATACAAATAATGTGTTTTAAATTAATGAAAAATAGATTTCAATTTATTTTCCTTATTTTATCTCGATAATAATCTCCATAAAAAAGTAAAATATAAATGTTGTGACAAATCAATAGTGGTGCAAATTACTTGACTAAAGTTTGACTTGAGTGCAAGTTGTGTGACCTAATATTCCTCTCATCAGCCACTGAATAACTTCATGCTTGCATATTATACTATTTACATCACTTCCTATGCGTAATAGTTGACTTTTTTGTCACTTTGTTTTTTCTTCAAAACCACCAAAATCAACTGAAACATAAATATGATAATATGGTAGTGTCTCATCACATTTAGTTCTTCTTCTTTATCCATTTTTAAACGCAAACATTTTATTGCCAAGCATAATCATTTGCCGGAATACGCTGCTAATATATAAGAAATGAAAGTTAATATTTATAGAAATCAAGGATAAAAATAAAAGATAAAAGTAAATTATAAGAATATTAGCAGAGTATGTATAAAGATTAAATTATATTTAAATGATAAAATATAAGAAATGAAAGTCAATTTCAAAAAATTTATTATAATTTATTTAAGTTTTAGATTGAATAAAGACGATTAAGTACACAAAGTCAGAAAACGTGCATGACATGAGTGAGGCAACTAGCAATGGCATGTTTGGTTCCGTATCTCAGATGTGTTTTTTCACATTTACTGAGAATCTGACACTGTTGTAGCTTACACTTCCACTTGGAAGACATGATTTCTTACTTTTCCATCGGGTTTTCAAAGATGTTGCAGTTGATTTGGGGATTTCAGTCGTGAATCAGTGCATTTCCCCCCTGCAGACATGGGACTTTGATGAACACAAATGTGACTAAAAATCTCATTCTAAACCAAACCCTTCAGTCAAAGAAACGGTGCCTTAGTGTAATTGCAAATAACAATGAAGATAAACTTTGTATTACTTGCTGACATGTGAATCTGAAGGGTGCTCTTCATTCAACTTTCCTCTCCAGAGGATTATCTGCTCATCCTTAAACAAGATAGGAACACATGGCACTAAATCCTGCAATAATAAGAACCCTCTTAATCTCCACATGCAATTTTGATCTTCAACATAAAGACAGAAAAAAAAGGAAACAGTGAATTTTATAATGATTCTATAGACAATTAGACATTAGACATACCCTTAGCTTTACTCCAATCTTTTTGCAGTCACTGTTTCCCACATGGGTACAGTCCAGTCTAACAACCTCCTGAGTCTTAAGAGTCTCCCTCAACCTCTCCACCACATTCACATACACACCATTTCTAGCTGAATATTGAAATCACAAATTAGCACCAACGAATGCTACTTTAACCCTGATTAGGACCAAAACGCAATCTGTGGTGAGCCCTACTACCCAAATTCACTTACTGAGTTTCATGAGAGGATCTGAGTTTAATCCGATGTTTCTCATTTCTTTGTTTCCTCATATGTCAAACCCTCGTTTACATTCTTCACAAGCTTAGGATATATTGGTGCATAAGGCTTCCACAGCATGAGAGGAATAACTGGACGGTTCTTGGGATCATAATTCCGTCCTCTGTACAGAAGCAATATATTAATGTTGCAGTAGATAACTTTCCCATATGACTTGTCCTGTGGAAACAGCAATACACACATAAGGGGAAAAGAAATGCATTCAGAGAGTCTGATGAAGAATGATCAATCCTTTAAAGGTGCAAAACAACAATATGGACCTCAAGGTGGAAGCAAACATTGTCCATGTCGAGGGTTGGCACACCCAAGCACTTAATTCTCACAGCTTCAGCCTTCTTCCAGTGGTTATGGATGTCATCCAACATGTTGTGAGTGACTCCACCCTTTCCTAGCACAACACATACCAACTCATTGATTTATATACATAAATTATCTTCTCTAACTGCTATTTAGATAGAGAAGTGAAGAGTTATAACACTCAGGTAGTGTTTGACCTAGTTTTTTTATGTTCATAAACTATTTAAGGTTGAAGTTAAACATTTACATAGAAGTTCTTCTTCCTCGTCATTCTTTTACACTCCTCCATTATCACTCAAACCCAATAACCCTGACTACCAACGTCATTAACATGGTGCAACCACAAATCTGATATACTTATTATTTAAAACTACCACAAATAAAATATGAAGTTTTTTTCTGGATTTTATGTTGACAGCTTTGTAATTTAGTACAGATTTACATATAATTTTAAAGTTTAACACAACCGGTACAAAAAAAAAAATGTTTCATCACAATTTTAGCCATTAATAAAAACAACAGCTAAATTCCATATTTTTCTATCAGTATCAAATGAACTTTATCATATTTCTGAACTTAGTGACAAATTGCTTTATGAACTTTTCAACTCAGTATCAAATGATCCTAAAAAACACGATATTACTTTTAAATTGATACTTCAACATTAAAACACAACAAAATAACTTCATAAAACTTAACATGTCATAACTGTGGCACTTCGCACAAATCGAGAAACTAAATAAAAAAATTGGTTTTTTTCATAGTATAAATTGTCATTAGTTTTCATAGCTCCGTTTCTTGAATTCTTCTTTCTCTTCTTTACTTTGTAGGGCTTTGTAGGATGAGAAAATGGTGGGTCGTATAAGTCGTCGGAAATGAAATGGCCGAAGAAACAACGCTGATGGAGTGGTAAACTACTGATGGATAATGAGATGATGTGGTTCCGCATATCGCGACGTTGAAAAGGTTAGAATAAATAGACCGAAAATGTTAAACATATAATAATATTTACAAAGCTTTTAGAAAACAAAATTTAATGTCAATTATCAGAGTGGCGCAGCGGAAGCGTGGTGGGCCCATAACCCACAGGTCCCTGGATCGAAACCAGGCTCTGATAAAATGTTGACTATTTTTGTTTTTTGATCATTTTGAGCTTAAAAAAACTGGAAAACTGAGAGTTCTATATAAGGTTATTTTGTTATTTGATCATTTGATGTTAGAAATGCTGGAAGGTCATTTTTTACTGAGAGTAATGTTGACTAATGCTGGAGAACAACATACTGAGAGTTCTATGGTTATTAAAAAGTAACCAATTGCATAATTAATTTTGTCTGAATACTTTAGGCATATACATATTATTTTGCTAAATAGTGATGTTAATCTTTTCTCGAAGTCAAATATAGATTCTCCTTAAAACTCCAAAGCCTCAGATTCTTTGACATGATTTGTCCCATATCATTCTGATCATAAAAAATTCAAATAGTTCAGGCTGATCATACTCCTAGTTTGAGACTTCCCCAAAACTAAAGATATATAAGGTGAGCAGCATTGCACACATCCCATTCCTCAATTGTTTACACAAAATAAAGAAAACAGAAATGATAAAATCATAAAAGAGTAACGTGGGCAATTCTAAGATGATGAAGAATTACTGAAAAGGAATGAAGGAACTGATTTCTTTAATAAGAAGCTATGCAATATAATCCTACAAAGAATTCAAGCTATGAACAGTAACTGCTACAATCTATGATATAAAAAGCAGATTATAAATTAACACTGTATAGCCTCAAATGGCCAAAAAACTAGGTGTACAGTTTTATTCATCTGTCCAACTTCACGTCCAAATCATGGTTTGGTCTTGTGCACCATGCCATTACCAAGTATTTTAACTTCAACTAAAAAGCTAGATAAGGTTCCATATTGTTCGATTAATTATTTAATCAATATACTTTGCATGACAACGGAAATTTATTTCCGAAAGAAACAGGGACATTTTTGGGATTTTAAAATTTTAAAAAAATTAGGAGGTGTTACCCTTAGTTCATATTCTACCGGACAAGATGTCCGACTTTCATATAACAAATGAGAAGCAGCAGCTGCTCATATTAATATTAAATAAATAAAAACATTAAAAGGAATCATGAATCATCTATTATCTACAACTAAATATTGTCTATATAGTAACAGGATAGTGGGAGGGAAAGAAAATAAAAATAAAAAGATGAAAAATCTAACATTTTTTAAGGACACAAAATTTTGTGCTAGAAGAGAAAAAAGAAGAAGAAATTACCTATAAAAAAACAGTATCGAAAGATAAAAAATTTACAAGAGTAAGATATAAGACATATGCCTATAAAAAAAGGTTTAATAGTCTTTAAACTTAGTTGTTATTAATAGTTTCATAAGCATCAAAAGAAAAATACTAATTACATAATTTTGACATAAAAGAATCAATTATGAAACGCTCAAATTTTGCAAGGATAGTATATGCATAAAATTACTGTCATACTTTATAAATTATACTTAAGATGTTATACCAAATAGAACACCTAAGGTCTGACGCATGATAGGTAAACAAATATGGAGTTATATTAGAAATCTTCGGCAGCTATACAATCAGAATTCAAAGGTTCATTATAACAAATTAAGAATCAAGCGCAAGTTTACTTAGTCAATACTTATCATCAATTATGATATAGAATTTTTAACCAATTCAGCTAGGAATTTCAAGTATAATAAGGTAAACTTGTATAGCTATAACATATACACATGTACATTAGAACCATGCATTTTCCTTCAACCTCATTGGAGTAACGCATATTTTAGAACAATAACTTGTATTTGAAATCTTTCATGGTCATAGCAGCATGTAATAGCCAAAAGTTTTTTTTCCTAACTATCATAGCACGAGAATTAGAAATCTATAATGCACAGAGTCCTCTTCCTAAATCACTGTATCATTCATGAGCACAGGAACCATGCATACACAAAATAGAGATCATTCTCCATTAGTTTTAGTGGTAATTAATTACATTCACAATTCAGATTTGGGTATGCAGTCATGATTACGTAGTCTCAGCTGACAGGTTGTAGAAGATATGATTTATTTATTAAAATTTGATAAGTCATTCTAAAATGAGCACAAGCAGCTACTACATGCACAAACAGAAACTGTCATACAATACACTAGAATTGAGTCATTATTTAATTAATTACATAAAAACACAAACACTGCATAGATTTCAAAAGTACTGACAAGAGTGCACAAACAATTGAGTACGACAATGAATCGTTCAAAATTCCGGTTTGATATTTTGAATAATCAATCTCATGAACTAACTCAAGTATATCAAATTCCAGAGGTATTCAATTTCTATTGTATATTCAAAATCATGTATGAACTATATTTACCACAACAACTCATATATCCATATCAATATCTTTATTATTAGAGTTTATATATCACTTACTTCCCCTCTTCTACTTCCCTCTGGTACTTCTGGAAAGTAGCCCTTAACTCATTTGCGGTCAATTGGAGATACATGTTAGCCTTGCTAAGAGTGTTAAACTCTTGCATTGCAAAAGTTATAGCTTCTTGAGGAAGATTCTCAACTTCTAAAGCTACTCTTAACCTCGCAAAGCAATGGTCCAATAGCTCACCGTGCATTTCCAAATAGTTCCGTGAAGTTCGACTAACAGGGGACTGATGACTGTTCTGACTCCAAGACCAATGAAAAGATGACATCTGCATCTTTGTGATGCTCTCTCTTGGTGGTGAGATTCTTTTTCGTTTACGACTGCAAGTTCCGCTAGTGCTAAATATACTCTCACGACTACTCATTGCTTCGAAACCATGTTCGGAAAAGAGAGAAAAAAATACAATGTAATGATAAATAATTTTATGAATTATAATAAAAATAAAAAAAATCTCCAATATTACCTCGGACTACGTATTCCGTTTACCCTTCCAAAAAGTGGTGAATGCAGCTTGTAGTGACGAGAACACGATATTCTTTAGTAAAAGGCAAAAGAATAATTCACTATGTACTCATCACACGGCTCTGTGACCTATCAACTAGAAAACTCACTTCTTTTATAGCATTTTTTAGTTCACTCATCTCAGTACACTAGTCAATGTGGGACTAATAAGAGATAGAGGAAAAAACACTGAAATCTTCAATATTACGTCAGACCGCGCCAAAAAGTGGCTTATGCAACTTGCAGTGACGAGAACACGATATTCTTTAATAAAAGGCAAAAGAATAATTCGCTATGTGCTCATCACACGGCTCTGTGACCTATCAACTAGACAACTCACTTCTTTTATAACATTTTTTGGTTCACTCATCATTATATCTGCACCTTTGTGATACTCTTCTCACTTAATGAGATTCTCTTTCGTTTACAGCTACAGGTTTTACTGGTGCTAAATATACTCTCACAACTGCTCATTGCTTCGAAACCTATGTTTAAAAAAAATAAAAAAATGCAATATAATAATAAATAATTTTATAAATTATAATAAAAAGAAAAAAAATTCAATATTACCTCAAACTGCGTCAAAAAGTGGCGTATGCAGCTTGTAGTGACGAGAACACAATATTTTTTAATAAAAGGCAAAAGGATTCTGTGTGTGTGTCTACGTGTGCCCTGCGTGTGGGTGTATGTGCATGTGTGTGAGCTCATTTTTATTATTAATAGCTCGTGTGTGCGCGCGTATGTGTGCGTGTGACATTATTTGTAGGTCTCCTCGCTCTAGCGATGAATTTCTTGCTTGAGCGAGAATTAACCACGAGACTAAAGATCCAACGCAGTTAGTCACATAATATAACTTGAATTGATTATAATTTATAATAATCAATTATTTTAAAATTATAATCGATTTGTTTAACTTATAATCTATTATAATTTAAAATAATCGATTATTTTAAAATTATAATCGATTACGTTAACTTATAATCGATTATTTTATGTTATAATCGATTTATTTCAAAGGAGAATAATGAATTCAGTTTTATTTGTATCATTACCACTTCAAGTTTCGACTCGGAAGAAGAAGATGACACAAAAGAAAACGAATCATTAGCTAATGAAAAAGAATCCGAAAATGAAATAATTGGACGAGCAAAAAATACTTAAAAAAGAAAAAGAAGAGAGGAGGAATGTGTTGCATGTGCGTGGTCCTGTGAAAAATTAGAGAGACTAAGAAGGTGCAGAGAAGATGATGACAACAACAAATTCAGTTTTATTTGTACCAATACAAATTCGGTTTCTAGGAGAGAAAATTGGATTTCATACAAAATAGATGAGAGAGTGAGAGACGATTCTGTTAGTGTTTCCACATTTTTAAGTTCAGTTAGTTAGCTTTGAATAATTCAACCGCAATATTAGGTGCAGAGTCGTGCGGTTTATGCGCATAAGCAGTTTCTTTTTGTTTGTCATTTCTCATATGTAAGGCTATAAAATAGCCAAACTTCTTCTTCAATAAAAAAAGGGAGTACAATTTGCTTCTTCTGCATTTTAACTTTGCGAAAGGTTCCAACATTCTGGTATCAGAGCTCCATCCGGGGCCTGATCCAGTCTTCTAACTATCATATGCAATGTCATCAGAAAGCTCATTTGTGCAGCCTGCCATACCAAAATTTGATGGTCATTATGACCACTGGGCTATGCTTATGGAGAACTTATTGAGATCTAAGGAGTACTGGGAGTTGGTGCAACATGGCTTCCCAGAATCTGCAGCAGACACACCTCTTACCGAAGTATAGAGGAAACATGTTGATGATCAGAAATTAAAGGATTTGAAGGCAAAGAATTACCTATTTCAAGCACTGGATCGTTCAGTTTTGGAAACAATCCTCAACAAAGATACCGCAAAGAATATATGGGACTCACTAAAGCAGAAGTACCATGGCACTTCAAGAGTCAAGCGAGCACAGTTACAAGCTCTCCGAAGAGAATTTGAAATTCTCCACATGAAGCAGGGAGAATCTGTTAATGATTACTTTGGCAGGACACTCACCATAGCCAACAAGATGAAGGCTAATGGTGAAAACAAGGGTGATGTTGCAGTTGTTGAGAAAATTTTAAGATCCATGACTCCTAAATTTGATTATGTTGTGTGTTCCATTGAGGAATCTAAGGATACTGAGACATTGACTATTGATGAACTTCAAAGCAGTCTCCTCTTACATGAGCTCCGAATGTCATCTCATGTGGAAGACGAACAGGCCCTGCAAGTTTCCCATGCAGGTCACCAGGCAGCCCAGGGCCGAGGACATGGAGGGCGTGGAGGAAGTTTTGGACGACGCGAAAGAGGATGAGGCCGTGGGCGAGGTCGACAAAGTTTTGACAAATCCACAGTGGAATGCTACACGTGTCATCAACTTGGACATTTCGGTTGGGAATGTCCAACCCAACGAGCGAAGCCAACTATGTTGAGAATGATGAAGAAATGTTGTTGATGGCTCACACAGAGACAATCAAGACAAATGAAGATACTGTGTGGTTCATTGATTACTGGATGCGGCAATCACATGTGTGGGAGGAAGGAATACTTCTCGAGATCTTGATGAACATTACAAAGATACGGTCAAAGCTGGGAAATAACTCCGAGTATGGGCCATCACGGAGTAAAGGCAACGTTCGACTTCACATGCATGGCAACACCTATACAGTTACCAGTGTCTTCTTCGTGCCCGACTTAAGAAATAACATACTCAGTCTCGGGCAATTACAAGAAAAGGGCCTCAACATCCTCTTCCAACACAACAAGTGCAAAGTGTATCATCCAGAAAATGGTTTACTCATGGAAACCCACATGTCTTCCAACATAATGTTCCTACTACATGTCATTTCTTCCCCTACCAAAACCACTTGCTTCCATACAGCGCGAGAGGACACCATGCATCTTTGGCATTGTCGATATGGTCATTTAAGTTTCGGGGTCTAAACACACTTTATCGCGAGAATATGGTATATGGTTTACCACTAATCAAGGCATCTACCAAACTATGCAAGACCTGTTTAATTGGGAAGCAGTCACGTGATTCATTTCCCAAAAGGAGTGCTTGGCGGGCTACACAGATTCTGCAGCTAATTCATGCAGATATTTGTGGACCAATTACACCTATCTCCAATAGCAAAAAGCGGTATTTGCTCACCTTCATTGACGACTTTAGTAGGAAAACTTGGATATACTTTTTGACCGAAAAGTCTGAAGCCTTTTCTGTATTCAAGAATTTTAAAATTCATGTTGAAAAAGAAGCTGAGTCTTGCATCAAAGGACTGCGCACTAATCGTGGGGGAGAATTTACCTCTCAAGACTTCACCAAATTCTGCTCTGACAATGGTATTCGTAGACAACTGACAGCCGCATACACTCCACAGCAGAATGGGATCGCAGAACGCAAGAACCGGACCATTATGAACATGTTTCGAAGCATGCTATCAGAGAAGAAGATGCCCAAAACTTTTTGGGCTGAAGCTGCTTCATGGTCTGTGCATATCTTAAATCGTTGTCCCACTTTAGTAGTGAGAAATCAAACTCCCGAAGAGGCATGAAGTGGAGTCAAACCTTCAGTCAAGTACTTTCGCATCTTTGGCTGCATTTCACATGTTCATGTGCCAGATGCTACACGTACCAAGTTAGATGATAAAAGTCTCGGTTGTGTGTTGTTGGGAATCGGTGAAGTCTCAAAAGCTTACAAACTATATAATCCGATTTCAAAAAAATCATCATCGGCGAGAGATGTTATCTTTGAAGAAGATAAAAGGCTGGGATTGGGATAAACAATATGCTGCATGACCATCTCATGTGATTTAGAATGGGGAGATAAAGAACATGTTGTTGAAGACACAACGCCTGATGCAGCACAGGCCCATCATGATCTTGATACAGAAGATGTTGTTGATGAAGAACATGTTGTTGAAAACACAGCGCCTGATGCAGCACAGGCACATCATGATCTTGATACAGAAGAAAATGAAGCAGAACCTAGTCCTGCTCTGCAACGATCTCGACGACCACCTCTCTGGATGGCAGACTACGAAACTGGTGCAGAATTTTTTGAAGACAGTCCAGAAGCAAATATGGCTCTCTCTGCAGTTAGTGACAATGATCCCACACACTTTGCTATTGCTGTACAGATTCCAAAATGGCGAAAAGCCATGGATGAGGAGATGGAAGCAATAAAAAGAAATGATACATGGGACTTGGTGGACTTACCTGACGGTGCCAAGAAGGTTGGTGTAAAGTGGCTTTATAAAACCAAATTCAAAGAGAATGGTGAGGTGGATAAATATAAAGCCAGACTTGTAGTGAAAGGGTATGCACAAGAGTATGGGGTAGACTACACTGAAGTATTTGCACCAGTAGCCCGCATGGAGACCATTCGCTTGGTGGTAGCCCTTGCAACTCAAAAGGGATGGACACTTTATCAACTAGATGTGAAATCTGCCTTTTTACATGGAGACTTAGAGGAAACAGTATATGTCGACCAACCTTGTGGTTATGAACAAAAAGGGGTTGAGCATAAAGTGTATAAGCTGAAGAAAGCTCTTTACGGACTTAAGCAAGCACCACGTGCTTGGTATAGCCGCATAGAAGCATATTTTTTGAAGGAAGGATTTGAGAAGTGTGACTACGAGTATACTCTATTCGTGAAGAAAGAAAAAGAAGGCATAGTATTAATTGTTAGCTTGTATGTTAATGACCTTATCTTTACAGGCAATGATGAGTTGATGTTTGCAAAATTCAAAAGCTCCATGAAACATGAATTTGCCATGACAGATCTTGGTAAAATGAGATATTTTTTGGGTCTTGAAGTTATGCAACGAACAGATGGCATTTTCTTATGTCAAAAGAAATATGCTTTAGCAATGCTACAACGGTTTGGAATGGATAAAAGCAATGCGGTTCAAAACCCAATTGTTCCTGGTACTAAACTCACAAAGGATGACACTGGTGTAAAGGTGGATATAAGACTTATTACAAACAAATTATGGGAAGTCTTATGTATTTAACCTCCACTCGTCCCGATATGATGTTTGTGATAAGCTTAATTAGCAGGTACATGGAGAATCCTACTGAGCTACATTTACTGGCAGCTAAAAGAGTGTTGAGATATTTAAAAGGAACAATTGAGCTCGGTATTTTCTACAAAAAGGGAGGAAATGATGAACTTCTTGCTTACACCGACAGTGATTATGTAGGGGACTTGGATGACAGAAAAAGTACTTCAGGTTATGTGTTCTTATTATGTTCGGCTGTTGTTTCTTGGTCATCAAAGAAACAACCAATTGTGAGTCTATCAACTACTGAGGCAGAATTTATAGGTGCCGCATCATGTGCTTGTCAAGCCATTTGGCTTCAAAGGGTGTTGGGAAAATTGTGTACAATGCAAAGCCAAACTACTGTAATTCATTGTGATAATAGCTCTGCTATTAAGCTGTCAAAGAATCCAGTAATGCATGGTCGCTGTAAACATATTGATGTCCGATTCCATTTCCTTCGGAACCTTACAAGGACTGGAACTATCAAGCTAATACATTGTGGGACACAAGAACAAATGGCTGATATTATGACCAAACCCCTCAAACTTGATACTTTTTTGAATCAACGAAAATCACTAGGAGTATGTGTTGAATCTGATATAAACTGACTGCGAGCATTCAGTTTACGGGAAGATTTGTTAGTGTTTCCACATTTTAAGTTCAGTTAGTTAGCTTTGAATAATTCAACCGCAATATTATGTGCAGAGTCGTGCGGTTTATGCGCATAAGCAGTTTCTTTTTGTTTGTCATTTCTCATATGTAAGGCTATAAAATAGCCAAACTTCTTCTTCAATAAAAAAGGGAGTACAATTTGCTTCTTCTGCATTTTAAATTTGCGAAAGGTTCCAACAGATTCTTCATCCACCATTTTAACAATTTTGCATCTTTTACTCCTTTAAATTACAAATCACACCCTTGTTTTTAAGCAATTCACATTTTGATCCGGTTGTCAAATGCACGTTTGGAATAGATTGTAAAATGATCATTTTTCGTATAAAATTCGTTTATTCATTTTCTTTCACATATTCAGGAACCAGAACACAATGGAAGCATTCATCCCTTCTCGCCGAAGTCTCTTCTTGTGACGTCACGCGTCTGTGTGAACCTTTTCCTAATCTTTTATATACGTCTTCACACTTCTCAATTTATCTTCTCTACAGGTATTCACTTTTTTTTTTTGCATCATTATTAATTTTTTTTAATTACTTGATATATAATACTCGAGATAATGTGTCTAGTAATAATACTCGAGATAATCGTAATTTTAATGTGTCTAGTAATAATACTCGAGATAATTTTGAACAAATAGTAAAGAGCGTAAGAAAATAAACCAGTTGAACGGATAATTGTAAGAATTGAATGGTGAAAGATTGAATACCGGTAAATGAATTTTAGGCCCCAATTATCTAAAAAGACAAATTTTAGAAATGGAGTTTATTTATAAAACACTAAGATGTAGGTCTTATCTTAAATAATAAGATCAGTTTCATAATAAAAAATTAACTTTAAAGTTTATGCAATCAAATTGCTAAATATATTAACGGTTATATGTTATACTCACTTATAAATTACTTAATTTTTTTATTTCTATTTAATAAAAGGCTTCACACACTTAAATTCTCAATGATGTAGTTGTTAGATGTAAAAAAGATATTCTATTTAGTTATACCAATTATGTATTATGCGAAAGGTTTGAGAAATAAATAAATGTTAGAATTTTAATTTTCATTAATTACTATAAATAGTTTAATTACTTATGTCTTAATTACTTTATATTTAACATAAAAGAAAAAGATAAAAAAATATGTTATATAATATGTTTCACATCATATATTTCACTTTTGATATAGATTATTATATTTGTTACTCAAATTATTTATATACTATGTGAATTAAAACTTTGAAGTGTTTAAGAATTGAGGAATATAAGGAAAGTATTTTTTTAATATCTTATCTAATGATATTATGGTATAGATTAAAAAAAATTTCAATTTGTGAAATATTTTGTTATGTAAAGTGAATATTTCCATGTGAAGTATTATGCACATATCTTATATTATTATAGTTCAAGAAGAACTAAAGATGATAGAAAAATTAGAGAAAATGTTAAGTATGTTAAGGTTCCAGGAGGGACATTAAGAGACTTAAAAAAATTGTAGAAGTTCATTTTAGAGTATAAGTAGTGATTTCTTAATACTAGATGTGATAACTAAATAAAATGCTACATACATGATGATTGAAAGTGTTATTAAGATGTGACAATCAATTATCATGCATTCACTAATTTGAGATATTATAATAGAATGTTATAAATGATGAATATTGGATAAAAGCTAGAAATATGTGAGTTTTTTTGCCTCTTTTATGATATTATTAATTTAATTTTTAGATTATCTTATCTCACCTTCAAGTCTCTATTATAAAAATGAGATTGAATAAAAATTTGACTAATAAAGATGAAGTAATAAAAAATATGACAACAAGAATGAAGGTAAAATTTGGAAAATATTAGACTAACTATTCTGTTACTCTTTCTTTTTGGATGTATTATTGATCAAAAATCAACAATAATTTCTTTGTTATAAGAGGCGTTATGTATGATTACAAAGAGCATGTTAATAAGGTAAATAATAATTTATATTATTACTACCAAATCATAACATCAACTTTATTTATAACTAACTTGAGAGACATTTAATTTTCTTGGCAAATGTGAAGGGGAAATTTCTCATAATCTATTCTTGAGTTAAGTTTTACTTATATGATTTGTTTTCTTTTACATATATTTTAAATTTTAATAAACTTTACTTTATCATAAAAATAATAAATAATTCTCAAATGATGGCAAGTCTTGACCTTTATTTAAGTTAATCATGTTTTGATAATAATTTGGATGTAATCTCATATTAGAGATTGAATAAGTATTGATTTCCTAATTTTCAATTATGACTTGTGATATTTTAAGCAATTCAATCATAGCTTCAAAATTTCCATTTAACATTATTGTTCATATCTTAAACAAGTATATAAATTGCTTATTTCCAAAAACTGTGCAAGCTTTTAAATATGCAATCTCATCTTTATAATGATAAAAAAATATAAGTTGGAGTGAAACTTAAACATTAAATTAATAATATCATGAAAAAGGTTGAAAGCCTCGTTAATTTTTTTTTTTTCAATCTTCATGAGTTGGACAAACACTTATCACTATATCCCAAATTAGTGAATATACAATAATATCTCTTAACAGTTTCAAGCACCATACATGTAGCATTTCATCTAGTTATATTTAGTCTTAAGAAACTACCACCTATATCATTTAAATGCATTTCTTTAACATAATTTTGGAATTCTATGAATGTTTTATATGATATTGTAATATAATTAACATTTTCTTTAATTTTATATAAATCATCATCACCCATGCCTTCAATCTTTCTTGAATTATGATATTCAAGATATGTACACAACATCAAATAAAAAAATATTCACTTTTACATAACAAAACATGTTGTAAAATTAAGTCTTCTTTGTTTTTAATTTTCATGCTATTAGAAGATAAAGTATTATCTAAAGTGAAAGGAAATATTTTTTTCTTCTACTCTTTAGTTCTTAAAGAACTTCAAACACCTTCTTGATAGTTCTAATCTAGTGTATGAATTATCTAAGTAACAAAATAAAAATAATATTTATGATTTAATTTCAAACTTTGATCAACAAAATGAGTAATTATAGTAATATAAACTTGGGTAATTATAATTGACAACATAAAAAAATCAAAAACATATTTTACCAAAATTATTAGATAATACATTCTTTTATTTATTTAAAAAATATAAGTTATAAATATTCATAATTAAGTATTTCTAGTAATTAATTTAAAATAATAATGTAAAACTTTATTTTATCTATCAAACATCTTTATAATTAACATAACTAAATAAAAAATTATATTTAATAATACATCTAATACATATATTTTGATAAATTTTAGAATTAAATTTTTATGATTTAATAAATATGATACAAATTTTTTATTATCCTTACGTTTACCTTTCTCCAATTTTCTTAAACTTCTCCATCTCTTTATTAAAGATTATCCCTTAGAACTCCGATTGTTAATAAATGTGTTATAATTGGAGGTGTATTTTTGGTAATAGTGAGTTGCCATAATTTATGAAACAAGTATTACAGAAATAAATAAATAGTAATTGAGATGCAGGAGAAGTTATACGAAGAGACTTAAAAAAGAAAAAACAAGTACTTTCATGTGTTACGCTGATAAATAAGAGAGAAAGAAAATTGAGGTTTAAAGTGTGCGACAACAAGAAAAAATTTGAGCAAAATATTTTATATATAAGATTTTTTATTTTTTCTAGAAACATATATATTTTAGCTAAAGTAAATTAAAAATATTTATTTCTATCTAGGTCAATTTTTTTAATACCTATTCATAAATTAGAGAGACTAATGACACATTATGAAAGAGATATTATATCCTCAATTTCTTCATTTCATATATTACATGAAAAATTAAATATGATTTTTTGTCTAAGAGTCTTTTGATAAGCCTTTCTAACCCTATCCATATCACCATTTTATTTTTTATCGTATTCTAATTTTTTCTTGGGAAAAATTTTTCATTTTATACTCGATGACTATCTACTCATTCTAATTATTTCATAGATATTCGGATATCTAAATTGAATATTAATATATTATCATATTTTTTAAAAGAATTTGTTGATAAAATATTTAGTTAAAATTTAAAATAATTTTTATAAATCTAAAAATACAAAATATATATCAAATACTTATTCGTTATGAATTTATTATTATATAATTTTTATTTTTTTTACCTATTAAAAAAAGTTATAATCAGTAAAGCAAAGGTTAAAAAGTACAACTGAGAGTGAATTTATCCTTGTTGAATGAATGAAAAAAAAATTATTGTCCGAAAATATGCTAATTAAAAAATAAATTTATTAGTTTATTATTTTCATTAACGTAAAACTATTTATTATTTTAAACTTTTCGTATTAAAACTGGAAAAAAACGTCATTTTCTCTAATATTAATGCCAGTTATCAGGGAGATATTTTCTTGTGTCTCACATAAAATGAAAATATCTGATTTCCCCATTTTTCCTTTTAAATAAACAGGAAATTTATTATACTTTGTCCTATTTCTCTCTTTTCTATTTTCCTCTCAGTTTTCTATTTCTTTAAAAGCAAGGTGTAAACATTTTATGTGTCAAATGAAAACGGAAAATAAATTTGTACAAAATAAAAAATTATCCTAATATTACAAACATTTCAATGTCACAACATTCTATGCTTTGTGATATTTCGCGAATAAAAACGTGGTCGGTGTTTGTTGCCATTGTATACCTGTTGTGTTCGAAGGGAGAATCTTCTATTGTTTTGTTTGGTTACTTAATAATATATATGGACGATGGAAAATAAATAAATTATACTTTCAGTATTAAAATTTTCTAAAATTAGATATGACGAATAAAATATAATGATATTTATAATATTTTGTTTTAAAAATTAAATATACTTTTTTTTGTCTATTACCCTTTCTACATGATTTAAACATATTCTAAATGTATTATATCATATTTATTCTAACATATTCTAAAGGTTTTCTAAAAGTGTTCAATTTGTATGGTATATCACTAATTTATGCTCTTCCGCTCTTTTACCTACTTCTGGAATTTAGTCCTTAATTTGCTTGTGGTTAACTGGTGATATATATTAGTCTTGTTAAGAGTGTTAAATTCTTGCATTGCAAAAATTAGGAAGATCCTGAACTTCTAAAGTTTCTCTTAAACTCGCAAAACACTTAGTCATTAACTCCCCATGTATTTTCACATAGTTACGTGAAGTCCGACTAACAAGGGACCAGAAACTAGATGACATCCGAGGCTTTGTAATACTCTTCCAATTTGATGAACTTGATGAAATTCTCTTTCGTTTTTGGCTACACATTTTATTAGTGCTAAATATACTTTCACGACTCATTGCTTTAAAAACCATGTTAAAAAAAAAAACAATGATAAACAATTTTATAAATTATAATAAAAATAAAAAAACTTCAATATTACCAATGTAATACTAGGAAGCTTTCTTAGGTCGTCTCCTAAAGATCACACATTTCTATCAAAGTTTATCAATTTTTCAAATTAGAACGCATGACAAAAGGGGAGAATTTTTCGAATTAAAATATTAGATGAAATAGAACAAAATCCGATTGTAAAAATGCGGATTAAAAGCAGATTAGAATGCAATTGATTTCCTGATTCCAATGCGAGTGTCACTTATCCTAGGTTACGAAATTAATTTGAAATTAACCAACTAAGCGAAGATAAATCCCAAATTATATTCTAATCCAAATTTAATCAACTAAGTGAAGATTAATTCCAAATTAGCTTTAACCCTTGTTCTAATATGAAATTAACCAACTAAGCAAAAATTAATCCCAAAATTTTCTTAACCCTTATTCCAATATGAAATTAACCAACTAAGCAAATATTAATCCCAAATTATCCTTATACAATTAAGCATTGCATACATCACATAAATCTCATCTCTAACACAAAATTAAGCAAATTGTGATATTAGTTTCAGGTTTATTAAGCATAAGCAGATTATAATTCAACACTGAGATTAGAAGATGAAGAGTTAAGAGAACAAATGAAATGAAATTGAAGAACAAAACCTCAAAGATCTACTTGCATTCTCCTCGGAAAATCAATACAAAGATTTAGCTATCCATGGGAAATCGAAAACGCAAAAGACGAAATGCGGCTTTGTGGTGGCTGCGTGATGATCGTTCTCTCTCAACCCTACATATCCCTTATATAAATAACCCTAACCCTAATCTTAATTTAGGTTTGAGCCCAACTAGTCCACAAAACACATCATAAGTTGGCTTTAGTACGAGGTTCGCCAACTTCAAACACATGTAGTATTTTCAATAATTATCAAAATTAAGCAATTCTGATATCCTTTGAAAGCCTTTTGAGTTAGATTTAAAACTCCATCATTTCTACTATTATCGGATTTATAATGAATTTAGGAGACTTAAATTATCTGAAACATGTCCATTGGGTCGGCATGGTGCGCTTGACCCGTTTTGGATAATTTATGTAAAATCCAATTTAGCTTCAAATTGAATGATTCTTAATCCTCTAGAAAGTTGAATGTGTCTAGTTTATAATGCTTGTAGAATAATGATTTTTGGAGTTCTGTAGAAAAAATGATAAATAAAACAGTGAACCAATGTTAGTACCAGTATAGAATAAAATATGACATTTAACCTAATTTTTCAAGCCCAAAATTGCTTTAAGCTGTAATATGATATTCGACCTAATTTTCTAGGCCCAAAATTACTTTAAACTATCATAAAATTAATAATGAGCAAAAATTAGATCAAATAGATTCACATTAATTAAAATATGAATTATTGGCCTAATGAAACCCAATTAATAAAAATTCACTAATAATAGAAAGTTAAGCCTAAAACACTAATTCAAATAAGTTCGAGAAAGGGAAGAAAATATGGGAATATAATGACTCATCAAATAACCCCACACTTAGCCTTTTGCACTCCTGGGCAAAATCAAGAAGCAAAGCAAGGAAATAAATTAAAAAAATATTAAAGAAAATCATGTAAAGGATAGAAACAAAAACAAAGACAAACAAAAACAGAAACAAATATACATACTCCTCAATAAAACTTGAGAAACGAAAGGAATAGAAAACCTCCAACATTCAAAGAGTCAAAGAAACCAGACATCTATGGACATTGTCCAAACAATTCAAAACATATCAAAAAAATTAATGCACTCAAGATGTGAATGAAAACAACAGAACCTCACAAGATATGCACTCTGTATCACTCAAGTGTTTTAGGCTATTTAATCTCAAAGCACCCATGAAAAACAAGCACCACATAGACTTGGCAAGCCTCTAAAATCAACAACCAAAAACACATGCACATAAAGATCAAAAAGACTTTCAAAGGTTGTAATGGGGCTAAGGACAAGGTATGAAATGTATGAATAAGTAGCTTAAAGACCAAAGAAAATAGAGGAGCAATGGGGAATGAGTCAAAAATACACATGAAAGTAAATCCACCAATTTCAATCCTCACATAATGTCCAAACATATTTCCTTGCTTTTTATATATATATTTTAAAAAAAATCGAAAACAAAAGAAAATGAGATAGCCACAAATGAAGAATCCAAGAACCAGCACAACTAGTTACAACCCTCCACTTTTTGAGCACCCATTCCCAAAACAATTCCAAAGTTTCAAAATTTCCTAAGGTAGGATAATCATGGTTTTTTAGGCTAAGGGCTTGTAATGAGTTATAAAACAATGAAAAAGGGCCATGAGCTCAAAGGGGTTATCAAAGAGAATGATTCAAGGTAGACTCATTTGGCTAGATGCTTATAAGAATAAAAATGTCTAAATCATCTCCAAACATGCATGTGAATCAAGAAGCATAAAAAAGAGTAAGTCAAGGTCACTGTGCAAGCAATCAAGAGACATAACACACAAGAAAGAAAGAATAGAGAATGACTCAAAACCTCACATAGGGTAAATCTGTCACTTCCAAATCAATCTCTCAAACCTCAAAATCAACTTGACATGCAAAGAAGAACAAAGATTTCAATCAATAGAATATCAAGCAACTCATATCCAAGAGTGAAGTAAGTGCCTACTACCTACACAAAACCCAAAAATCAAAGAAAAATATGCAAAACTATACACAAAACATAGAATAAAAACCTACAATCCTACATATCCCACCCCACACTTAATCGAGATGTTGTCCTCAATGTAAACACAATTATATCCATTAAACAAATAGGACAAGTAAGATAAAAGAGTTGAAAGGGAAAGAAGAACTCAATGATCATGGTGGAAGAGAAGTGAGATGAGTCGGGGACATCTCATCCACAACTGCATCCACTAGGGAAGGATTGTTGAGGAATGATTTCGATCGGTGCACATTTGCTTTGAAGCTCTTTTCTATGTTGCCATAATTTATAAAACAAGTATTACAGAAATAAATAAATAGATAGTAATTGAGATGCAGGAGAAGTTATACGAAGAGACTTAAAAAAGAAAAACAAGTACTTTCATGTGTTACACTGATAAATAAGAGAGAAAGAAAATTGAGGTTTAAAGTGTGCGACAACAAGAAAAAAATTGAGCAAAATATTTTATATATAAGATTTTTTATTCTTTCTAGAAACATATATATTTTAGCTAAAGTAAATTAAAAATATTTATTTCTATCTAGGTCAATTTTTTTAATACCTATTCATAAATTAGAGAGACTAATGACACATTATGAAAGAGATATTATATCCTCAATTTCTTCATTTCATATATTACATGAAAAATTAAATATAACTCATTCTAATTATTTCATAGATATTCGGATATCTAAATTGAATATTAATATATTATCATATTTTTTAAAAGAATTTGTTGATAAAATATTTAGTTAAAATTTAAAATAATTTTTATAAATCTAAAAATACAATATATATATATATATATATATATATATATATATCAAATACTTATTCGTTATGAATTTATTATTATATAATTTTTATTTTTTTTACCTATTAAAAAAAGTTATAATCAGTAAAGCAAAGGTTAAAAAGTACAACTGAGAGTGAATTTATCCTTGTTGAATGAATGAAAAAAAAATTATTGTCCGAAAATATGCTAATTAAAAAATAAATTTATTAGTTTATTATTTTCATTAACGTAAAACTATTTATTATTTTAAACTTTTCGTATTAAAACTGGAAAAAAACGTCATTTTCTCTAATATTAATGCCAGTTATCAGGGAGATATTTTCTTGTGTCTCACATAAAATGAAAATTTCTGATTTCCCCATTTTTCCTTTTAAATAAACAGGAAATTTATTATACTTTGTCCTATTTCTCTCTTTTCTATTTTCCTCTCAGTTTTCTATTTCTTTAAAAGCAAGGTGTAAACATTTTATGTGTCAAATGAAAACGGAAAATAAATTTGTACAAAATAAAAAATTATCCTAATATTACAAACATTTCAATGTCACAACATTCAACTTTTTTACTAAAATAATATTATTATATTATATATATACATTAAGTAACCTCGGATAAAATTATTTACTTAATTGAATCTCTCATAAAATTATTTACTTAACTGAACCTCTTCTACTTGTTGTACTCATAAACCAAATTCCAACTTTAAACCTACCACTTATTTTTAAATAAAAAATTAAATAAAATATATAATTAAAAATAATAAAATTAATATTAAAAATAAAATTTTAATTTTAAAATTTAAATAAAATTTAAATAAATTTAATATTTTTTTAATAGGAAATTTAAAATTTATATATTTTTTAATTATATGAATGATTTAAGTTATAATTTTAGAAAAAAATAGAATAAATAAAAATTTAATTTAGGTAATATATTAAAAATTAAATATTATATTATAAAAATTTATGTAATAGTTTTTATTTAATAAATTATAAATATTATATTAAAAAATTCATGCTAAAATTATTTTTTTTAAATAATAAAGTAAAAATATTATTTAATTAGTTAAAAATTATTATTATTAATATAAAATAAACTTAAAAATAAAAAATAATAAAAATTGACAGAATTTAATGTATAATATTAAAAATAACATAATAATTGATAATAAAAATTAAAAAATAAATTATTGATAATAATGTTAAGAAAATTATCTCAAAAGTAGTGTCCAGTTTCACAACGAGGACGACGCTCTATTACGTTCTAGATTTCATCGATGTGGTTGTTCTTGAATTTCAGGAGAAATTTATGGAGAGTTTTCTTCTTCATAAACCTCTATTATTTTCACTCTATAAAAATCTTTCTACCTTTATTATTATTTTTTAATATCATGTTCTATAATTTTTATTTTGCTACTAATAACTTATTTTTAATTTTACTTTTAATATTTTATATATTAAATTTATCAATTTTTTTCTAAAATTATAACTTAAATAATTCATATAATAAAAAAATATATAAATTTTAATTTCCTATTCAAAAATTAAAAAAATATAAAAAATATAATAAAAAAATATTATTTAATATTTTTAATAATTATTGAAATATATTTAAATAATTTAATATATATTTAAATAATATATTATTTTTATATAAATATTATTTAAATTTTAAAATTAAAATTTTATTTTTAATATTAATTTTATTATTTTTAATTATATATTTTATTTAATTTTTTTATTTAAAAAAAGTGGTAAGTTTAAAGTTAGAATTCGGTTTACGAGAAATCAAATTCCAAGTACAACAAGTAAAAGAGGTTCAGTTAAGTAAATAATTTCATGAGAGGTTCAGTTAAGTAAATAATTTCATTAGAACTTCTCTTCCGTATATATATAATATAATAATATTATTTTAGTAAAAAAAATTTTATGCTTTGTGATATTTCGCAAATAAAACGTGATGGGTGTTTGTTGCCATTGTATACCCGTTCGAAGGAGAATCTTTTGTTGTTTTGTTTGGTTACTTAATAATATATATGGACGATCGAAAATAAATAAATTATACTTTTAGTATTAAAATTTTCTAAAATTAGATATGACGAATAAAATATAATGATATTTATAATATTTTGTTTTAAAATTAAATATACTTTTTTTGTCTATTACCCTTTCTACAAGCTCCATGATTTAAACATATTTAAACATATTCTAAATGTATTCTACCATATTTATTCTAACATATTCTAGAGGTATTCTAAAAGTGTTAAATTTCTATTGTATATCACTTATTTATGCTCTTCCGCTCTTCTACTTCCTTCTGGTTCTTTTGAAATTTAGTCCTTAACTCGTTTGTGGTTAACTGGTCATATATGTTAGCCTTGCTAAGTGTTAAACTCTTGCATTGCAAAAGTTAGAGCATCTGTTGGAAGATCATCAACTTCTAAAGCTTCTCTTAAACTCGCAAAACACTTAGCCATTAACTCCCCATGTATTTTCACATAGTTCCTTGAAGTCTGACTAACAAGGGACCGAGACTTAGATGACATTTGAGGATTTGTAATACTCTTCTCACTTGATGAACTTGATGAAATTCTCTTTCGTTTTCGGCTACACATTTTATTGATGCTAAATATACTTTCACGACTCATTGCTTTGAAAACCTTGTTAAAAAAATGATAAATAATTTTATAAATTATAATAAAAATAAAAAAACTTCAATATTACCAATGTAATACTAGGAAGCTTTCCTAGGTCGTCTCCTAAAAACTACGAATTTCTATCAAGGCTTATCAATTTTTCAAATTAGAACAGTAACAAAAGGGGAGAATTAAAATATTAGATGAAATACAACAAAAATAGATTATAAAAATGCGGATTAAAAGCATATTAGAATGCAATTGATTTCCTGATTCCAATGCAGTGTTACTTATACTAGGTTACGAAATTAATTTGAAATTAGCCAACTAAGCGAAGATAAATCCCAAATTATATTCTAATCCAAATTTAATCAACTAAGTGAAGATTAATCCGAAATTAGCTTTAACCCTTATTCCAATATGAAATTAACCAACTAAGCGAAAATTAATCCCAAAATTTTCTTAACCTTTATTCCAATATGAAATTAACCAACTAAGCGAAGATTAATCCCAAATTATCCTTATATAATTAAGCATTGCATGCATCACATAAATCTCATCTCTAACACAGAATTAAGCAAATTGTGATATTAGTTTTGGTTTATTAAGCATAAAAAAATTATAATTCAACACTGATATTAGAAGATGAAGAGTTAAGAGAACAAATGAAATGAAATTGAAGAACAAAATCTCAAAGATCTACTTGCATTCTCCTCAGAAAATCAATACAAAGATTTAGCTATCCATGGAAAATAAAAAATGCAAAAGATGAAATGCGGCTATGTGGTGGCTGCTTGATGATCGTTCTCTCTCAACCCTACATCTCCCTTATATAAATAACCCTAACCCTAATCTTAATTTAGGTTTGAGCCCAACTGGTCCACAAAACACATCATAAGTTGGCTTTAGTACGGGTTCACAAACTTCAAACATGTGCAGTATTTTCAATACTTATCAATGTTAGTACCCGTATAGAATAAAATATGACATTTGACCCAATTTTTCAAGCCCAAAATTGCTTTAAACTGTAATATGACATCTGACTCAATCTTCTAGGCCCAAAATTACTTTAAACTATCCTAAAATTAATAATGGGCAAAAATTAGATCAAATAGATTCAAATTAATTAAAATTTGACTTATTGGCCCAATGAAGCCCAATTAATAAAAATTCACTAATAATAGAAAGTTAAGCCTAAAACACTAATTAAAATAAGTTCAGAAAGAGAAGAAAATATGAGAATATAATGACTCATCAAATAACCTCACACTTAGCCTTTTGCACTCCTGGGCAAAATCAAGAAGCAAAGTAAGGAAATAAATTAAAAAACATTAAAGAAAATCATGCAAAGGACAAAAACAAAAACAAAAACAAAAACATAAACAAATATACATACTCCTCAATGAAACTTGGGAAACGAAATGAATAGAAAACCTCCAACATTCAAAGAGTAAAAGAAACCAGACATTTATGGACATCGTCCAAACAATTCAAAACAATCAATCTGCTCAAGAGGTGAATGAAAACAAAAGAACCTCACAAGATATGCACTCTATCACTAAGTGTTTTAGGCTACTATTTACTCTCAAAGCACCCATGAAAAACAAGCACCACATAGACTCTGCAAGCCTCTAAAATCAACAACAAAAAACACATGCACATAAAGATCAAAAATACTTTCAAAGGTTGTAACGGGGCTAAGGACAATGTATGAAATGTATGAATAAGTAGCTTAAAGACCAAAAAAAATAGAGGAACAATGGGGAATGAGTCGAAAATACACATGAAAGTAAAGCCACCAATTTCAATCCTCACATAATGTCCAAACATATTTCCTTGCTTTTTATATATATTTTAAAAAAAAAATCAAAAACAAAAGAAAACGAGATAGCCACAAATGAAGAATCCAAGAACCAGTACAACTAGTTACAACCCTCCACTTTTTGAGCACCCATTCCCAAAACAATTCCAAAGTTTCAAAATTTCCTAAGGTAGGATAATCATGATTTTTCAGGCTAAGGGCTTGTAATGAGTTATAAAACAATGAAACAGGGTCATGGGCTCAAAGGGGTTATCAAAGAGAATGATTCAAGGTAGACTAATTTGGCTAGATGCTTATAAGAATAAAAATGTCTAAATCATCTCCAAACATGCATGTGAATCAAGAAGCATAAAAAAGAGTCAAGTCAAGGTCACTGTGCAAGCAATCAAGAGACATAACATACAAGAAAGAAAGAATAGAGAATGACTCAAAACCTCATACAGGGTAAATCTGTCACTTCCAAATAAACCTCTCAAACCTCAAAATCAACTTGACATGTAAAGAAGAACAAAGATTTCAATTCATAGAATATCAAGCAACCCATATCCAAAAGTGAAGTAAATGCCTACTACCTATATAAAACCCATAAATCAAAGAATTATTATTTAGAGTATAAAGTTGGATTGGATGATGATATATTGGAAAGAAAGCGTGCCTCTGTTAGCTTTGAATGCCCAACTTTCATATAAAAAATTATAAAAAATGAGAAGTAGTAGCTGCTCATATTAATATTAAACAAAAGAAACACTAAAAGCAATCATGCATATAGTAACAGGATAGTAGGCAGGGAAAGAAAATAAAAGATGAAAAATCCAACATTTTTTAAGGACATAAAATTTTGTCCCAGAAAAGAAAAAAAAAGAGACTTCACGTTGTTCTGCTCATTACATGTAAAAAAACAGTATCAGAAAATTAGAAATACAAGAGTAAGGCATATGCGCATAAAAAAGATTAAACTTAGTTGTTATTAATAACTTCATAAGCATCATAAGAAAAGTACTAATTACATAATTTTGACATAAAAGCTACAACCAATCAATTATGAAACGCTTAAATTCTGTCAAGACATTATATACATATAATTCCTGTCATACTTTATAATAAATTATACTTAAGATGTTATACCACATAGAATATGTAAGGTCTGATGCATGATAGGGTAAATAAATATGAAGTTATATTAGAAATCTTCAGCAACTATGCAATCAGAATTTAAAGGTTCATTGTAGCAAATTAAGAATGTAGCGCAAGTTTACTTAGTCAATACAGAACAAGTACTGTTATGACTATCATCAACTATGATATAGAATTTTTAACCAATTCAGCTAGGAATTTCAAGTACAGCAAGGTAAACTTATATAGTTATAACATATACACATATACATTAGAACCATGTATTTTCCTTCAACCTCACTGGAGTAATGCATACTTTAGAACACTAACTTGCATTTGAAATCTTTCATGGTCATAACAGATGTAATAGCCAAGGGTTTTTTTTTTTCACAACTTACTAGTATCACAGCACGAGAATTAGAAATCTATAATGCACAGAGTCCTCTTCCTAAATCACTGTGTCATTCATGAGTACAGTATCTAAGCATTCAAGAATATTCTTAGTTCAAATTTGGCAATCGTTTGGAATATGAATCATGCATACACAAAATAGAAATCATTCTCCATTAGTTTTAGCTATAATTAATTACATTCACAATTTAGATTTGAGTATATAGTCATGGTTACGTAGTCTTTCAGCTGACAGGTTATAGAAGAGATGATTTATTTATTAAAATTGATAAGTCATTATAAAATGAGGACAAACAGTTACATGCACACACAAAAACTGTCATACAACACATTGGCATTGAATTATTATTTAATTAATTACATAGAAACACAAACACTTTATATATTTCAAAAGTACTGACAACAGTACACAAGCAATTGAGTACTACAATGCATCATTCAAAACTCTGGTTTGATACTGAATAATCAATCTCATAAACTAACTCAAGTATATCAGATTCTAAAGGTATTCAATTTCTGTTGATCTTTATTATTAGAGTTTGTATATCACTTACTTCCCTTCTTCCAAGTATTTGTCTAACCTAGTCCTTAACTCGTTTGCGGTCAACCGGAGATACATGTTAGCTTTGTCAGCTTCTTTAGGAAGATTCTTAACTTCTAAAGCTACTCTAAACCTTGCAAAGCACTGACCCATTAACTCACCGTGCATTTCCACATAGCTCCGTCAAGTCCGACTAATAGGGGTTTGAGACCTACCGTCTCAAAAAGGCCGACGATTGCTCTGACTCCAAGACCGAAAAAAAGATGACATTTGCGGTTTTATGTTATTTGTGATGCTCTTCTCTCTTGGTGAGATTCTCTTTCGTTTACGGCTGCAGGTTCTACTGGTACTAAATATATTCTCACAACTCGCTTATTGCTTCGAAAAGATACAATGTAATGATAAATAATTTTATGAAATAATAAAAATAAAAAAAATCTCCAATATTAGCAAGAAGAGAGAAAAATACAATGTAATGATAAATAATTTTATGAATTATAATAAAAATAAAAAAAATCTTCAATATTACCAAACTCATGTTCAAAAAAGAGAGAAAAGATGCAATGTCATGATAAATTTTTTTATGAATTATAATAAAAATAAAAAAATCTCCAATATTACCTCAGACTACGTACTTTGTTTACCCTTCCACGGTATTCTTTTAGTAAAAGGTGAAAGAATAATTCACTATGTATTCATCACACAACTCCGTAACATATCAACTAGAAAACTCACTTCTTTTATAACATTTTTTAGTTCACCCATCTCAGTATACTAGTCAATGTGGGACTAATAAGAGAGATAGAGGCAAAAACACTGAACTCTTCCCTTTATATTGTGTCACTTATTTGTCATTGTGGTGCTTTTTTTTTGTCAAGGACTAAAAGTCCTACATTTGCAAAACCCTTGACACTCAGTCTCACACTGCATCAAAAGTTACAAACAATCTGGTTTCAATTTTAGGTTTTTTATGGTTAGCCAATTGGAAAATGTTACTTTAGCAATTTATGAAAACTTTTGGTCATCGTGTGGATGAATGAATATATATTTCTTGTATTTTATGTTGCTATATGAATGTCATATTCATTGTCACAGATGGAGGAAGTCCTAATTATTATTATGTTCAAAAACTATGGAGCATTTGATGCAATGAGGAAAAGGTATAATCATAACTCAGTGGCCTTATCTGGAAATGATGGTCCATCTGTAATAAATACTTTTGACACTATTCTTATCATACACCATCATTTTACTTATACAGTAATCATTACAGATACAAGTTCCATTTGCTGTTAATTTTCATGTGGAGGTTCAAATCTTGGATTACAGAAATTTACTCAAAGTATTATAGTTGCAAGTTTTCAACCTTCCTACAATTGGTGGTACTTCTCTTTTCTCCTTGTAATTAGGACTTAAAGAGTGACATTTAATGCATTAAGGGTGTTTTATATACAGCTCAATCTGAAGGCATTAATTGCAAGCATCACAATTCACTATTTGAGAATTCTTCTTGAGATGGGTGATTTTTGACTTGTTTATATACGAAGCCAAACCTTTATGAGCAGGAGAGTTAACAATGAGGGCATAATTAGCCTATGACTCTGGTCAATTGAACCCAACAAGAACTGTGAGCCTAATTTGTTCTATGAGATTTATAACAGTATGATATACATACCAATAATATATAAAATAAATAATTAATATTTTTTTCTAACTAGAATTATTTATCAAAGTAGTTTTCTTTTGCAAAAATTTAGAATCTAAACACTAAAAAATAAAACTATGAATGTGACAAGCATACCAATTGAAGTCATCTTCACACGGGTTTCGTGTTTTACAATTTGATATATAAACACTTAAAAGTAATACAAGACTAGCTGATGTGAGACTTTCACTTTTGAATTATGCTTGGAACACAATATCTATCGACCAGAAATTAGAAAATAAGATTTGAAATTTGGTAATTGATAATTGGAATCAAATTAATTGGTACATATCAAAGCTAAGAGTCAAATGACTCAATTGTAAAAATCGAGATCAAATAGGTGAATTTTAATACTAAACTAAAATTATATACATTGGTCATTTCAGGATTTTCTTTTGTAAATTTAAGAACATAAATACTGGGTGCTTATAATTTGAGGGATTTGATGACTTACTTTACTCTAGTACAAAAACATTGTTACGTACAATTTAAGCTTAAGTAAATTTAAATCCCACCAACTAAGGAGATAGGTCAATAGAGTGAGAATAAGTATTAAATTTTAGTGTAATAAGATTAAATTCATGATTAAAATTTTTAACGAACTTGAACTAAACCAATTATATAAAAAAATCTATTATTAATTATTATGGTTGATATTTTATGTTATAATCTTATATAATAGTAATTTTTATTATTACTTAATATGAGCATATTACACCAAAACGAATTAACTACAAACTTATGAAAGTTTTGAATAAAAATATTTTATTACAATTAATCATAACTAAACTAACACATCTTGATAATATGCTAGTTTGGTTCGTGTTGAAAATAGTTAAATATGTAATTAAATATAAAGTAATAAAAAGATATAGGTTTCCTTTTTTTCGAAATTCAATAGAGATCGGTTATCATCGCTTACAAATTTTAAAATTCTCTTTTATTGATTACCCACCAAAATCACAAAAGAATTATTAATCATCAAAATGGATTGTTTTCAATAAATTTCGACCAATAACCAAAAAATTGAAAATAAGTGTAGCTAGCATCTTTTTAAAAAACTTAATTTTGTTTTATTTTAGAGACTAATAACGCAGGATGAGATAATTGTTTATTCATGAGCTTGCAGTTGCTCCAATTACTTCTTCTGTTATTATTCCTCTATGTGAGATGGACTGTACGGTGGCAGCAAGTCATCAAAGTTAACAAGTCTCACTTTTGTGAACTTAAAGCTTCCTCGTCTACTAAGCGATAATTAATTCTTCAAAATGTCAATTTTATCATTTCTATGTTATTTTTTAAATGGTCTACAAAAAGAAAATATTTTTTTATATACGTTAAAATTTTGATGCAAAAATTAGTTTCTGAAAAAGGATACACCGTAATTCATGTAAAAGTGTCAATCTTTACTATAAAAAAAGAATGTAAATAAAAAATAGCAATTTTTTTTTATCTTATTTTCTAATAGCAAATAAAGAGCAATGTTTATGAATTTAATCCACATTTAATTTTTATGAAAAAACTTCTCATTCTAAAACCATCTAGGAGTATATAGGAATGATAATCATCTTAAGCAAAATAAATACAAACATAACGAAGAAAGGAATGAGATACTTATAAGGGTAGATGAAAATTGTCCATTACTTCAACTGATCACTTTACTTAATACAGATAAGGTAATAAAAAGAAAAGGTTTGAAGTACAAAAATTAAAAGACAGGCACAGATCTTTTGAGAGCACAAGAATCATGAAATTGTAACGACCCTAGAAATCGCTACTATAATGATGTCTTCGCAAAGTAGTAAACAAGTAAATAACAACATCTATTTTACATTATATTACTGTAATTGTAACATAGATTGAAATTCCGGTTCCCTAACGGAACTTCAAAATATAGTAACATAATTTATTTATATATTATACATGTAAAAGTAGCTCCCTCGAAGCTATCCCACTGAACTATCTCTGTTGTCCAGTAGTCACATCTCCATCTCTCAAGTCCTGATCTGCTCCCACATAAAAGTGATCATCGCAGTCTCATCCACATGGAAAAATAGGGGTAAGTATTAAATCATTCGATATAATAAAACAAATATAGAAGTAATAATTATATAATATGATCAATTACGAAATTATCAACACACTAAGACACCTTCCGGAAGTATACCCTAACTATACCCGAACTCAGAGGCTATCATCTGTGGGCACAATGTGATCGGTACCCGCAGTACCATTCTGACCACCCTCCACACAGAGTAGGATTACTGGCGCCCTTCATCACTCATACTGGAGTACCCCTCCGAGCGCGCCACCAGTCATCCCCCCATCGACTTCTCACCACCTGATCTCGTAGTCTACCTGACCCGACCAATCAGTGAAGTCCGAGACCTCATTCAGAATCCTCCGACATAGTTATTACACTAATGTACTATGTACCACCCCGGGTACCATTCAAACATAACAAAAATTATTCACATTTGCCGGATTCTGGACCACCTGTCCTCACGGCTCATTCGGGTCAATAAAAATAGGATTTGACTGATTCTGGCACCAACCCTCTGGCTTAGTCTAGCCAATATATAACGTCTCAGGACTGATTATGGGCATTAGCCCTCAGGCTCAGTCTGACCCACACACGTCACAACATTACTACTTTCATTCTCTCTTTCTCTTTATATATATATTTTCCTAAAATCATTTCCGAAACTATTTTCGAAATCATTTTCGAAATCATTAAATAATTATTTTGCCCTTAATCTTTTCTTAAAATTCCATGTATGTCCCTAAATGACTATTTTACCCTTGGTCATTTTTAAAAATTTCTTCCATGTCCCGAAAATGACTATTTTGCCCTTGGATATTTTCAAAAATTCCATTTATGTCCCTAGGATGTAAAATGACTATTTTACCCTTGATCTTTTAAAAAAATCTCCACCATATCCCTTTCTTCTTCCTTCGCCCAGTAACAGTGTCAAAATTTGCAAATTTTGGCAGATTTCAAATTACTCAGTTTTAGACAACCAAACTAGTCTCAAATCGAAATTAAACATGAATTATATCTAATTTAAGTTGAAAACAACAATTTTACCATATAATTCATCCTTAATTTCAAGAATTTAATCAATATTTAAAACTTTGCAAAATATGAATAGTAATCACCTCCAATACGCCATTTTCAAAATCCAGGTTTCAAATTTCTCAGCTTCAATCACTCAAATTAGTTTCAAATCAAAATTAAACCATAAACATGTTCAATTTAAGTTAAAAACAACAATTTTATTATATAATTCATCTTTAATTTCAAGAATTTCAAAAACTTTCAAACGGTGAACAGTTCATCAAAATTAGAAACTCTTCAAAATCAGACATTCAAATAATTCATATCTCTACTCCTATTCCTTATTCACAGAGTACCCAACAATTCATTTTCATATATTGAATGAATTAAACTTCCCCTTACCTGATATGGTATTTCTACCGAAGCTTTCCCACTTAATTCAAGTTCTCTCCCTTTTTACCAGATCCTGCACGAGTAGAGTCTCGTTGCTTGAAATTTAGACAATAGAAGAAGAAGGATGAGAGGAAATTTGTATTCTCTTCCTCCCCCGCTTCAGTACGCGCATATATAAAAACAAAAATTTACTGTGCATGAGAAAAACTTAGTTACGAAGTTTTCTTGCACAGTAATCTTATTATAATATAAAAAAACATACGTCACAATCTCCCCTCCACAAAAATTTTCGTCCTCGAAAATGAACTTACTTGGAAATAGATATAGATAGGACTCTCGCATTTGATCCTCCATCTCCCAAGTGAAGTCTCCGGATTTCTGATCACATACTACCTTCACCATTGAGGTGGTTCTACCTCTAAGTTGCTTCAGCTGAAAATCCTCTATCCTCACTGGTCTCACATCAACGGAGAGATCGTCTCTAATCTGCACATCGTCTGACTCCAGGACATGACTGGGGTCATGTACATATTTCCTCAACTGAGATACATGAAATACATTGTGCAGATTCGTCAAATGAGGTGGCAACGCTAACTGATATGCCACTTGACCTACCTTCTTCAAAATCTGATATGGGTCAATAAACTTGGGAGTCAACTTCTTAGATTTAACTGTCCTTCCTACTCCAGTAGTAGGTCTGATTCTCAAAAATACATGGTCTCCCCCCTCAAATTCCAAAGGCCTTCTCTTCTGGTCCGCATATGATTTTTGTTTACTCATAGCGGCTTTCAGCTTCTCTTGTACCTCCAAGACCTTCTCTGTAGTCTGCTGGAGTAGCTCAGGTCCGATCAACACTTTCTCCTCATCCTGATACCAACATAAAGGTGTTTGACACCTTCTCCCATAAAGAGCCTCATTGGTGTCATTCCGATACTGGCATGATAGCTGTTATTATACGTGAACTCTATTAATGGAAGGATATCATCCCAACTTCCTAGATTATCCAACACACAAGACATCAACAAGTCTTCTAGTGACTGGATGGTCCTCTCTGACTGTCTATCTGTCTGGGGGTGATAGGCTGAACTCAACCTAAGTCGGGTACCTAATGCCTCTTGTAAAGTCTGCCAGAATCTTGAAGTAAATCTAGGATCCCTATTTGAGATAATGCTAGATGGTACCCCATGTAATCGAACAACTCGCAAATATATAGTTGTGCCAGCTTAGCCATAGATATCCTCAGATTTACAGGGAGGAAATGTGCACTCTTCGTCAATTTGTCCACTATCACCCAGATCGAATCGTGCCCCCGAATTGTCCGTGGTAAATGGGTAACAAAATCCATGGTAATGCTATCCCACTTCCATTCAGGTATCTCCATTTGCTGTAGCATTCCTCCCGGCCTCTGGTGTTCCACCTTTGCTTTCTGACAAGTCAAACAAGCAGCCACATACTCTGCAATATCTCTCCTCATACCAGACCACCAATAAATCTTCTTTAGATCCTGATACATCTTAGTCATACCAGGGTGTAGACTCAGACGACTCCGATGACTTTCATCTAGTATTGCTCTCTTCAATTCCTAGTCAACAGGAATACAAATCCTTCCTCTAAATCTCAGAATATTATCCTCACCCATCTTATAGTCAATGGTCTAATCGGATCCTAATTGATTCATAACACTTTTCAATGTCATATCACCTTGTTGTCTATCTCTGACCATCTCGAGAAAATCATTAGTAATGGTAATGCTACCACAACTAATACTAGTATCACGAAACTCAACATCTAGATGCAGATCCCTGAACTGCTCTAGTAATCTTAATTCATCCATCATCATTGCTGACATCTGAACTGTCTTCCTACTCAAGGCGTCAGCCACCACATTTGCCTTTCCTGGATGATAAAGTAACTGAAAGTCATAATCCTTCAGAAACTCCATCCATCTTCTCTGTCTCATATTTAGCTCCTTCTGATCGAATAAATACTTCAGGCTCTTGTGATCACTAAAAACTTCAAATCTGACTCCATAAAGGTAATGTCTCCACATCTTGAGAGCAAACACCACTACTGCTAGTTCTAAGTCATGAATGGGATAATTCCTCTCATGAATTCTAAGTTGTCTCGACGCATATGCCACCGTCATTTTATCTTGCATCAAGACACAACCTAACCCCTGAATAGAAGCATCACAATATACTTGAAAAGATTGAGTCGCATCTAGGATCACCAACACTGGGGAACTAGACAACCTTCTTTTCAACTCCTGGAAACTCTCCTCACATCTATCTGTCCAAGCAAAAGGTTTATCCTTACTGGTCAACTGTGTCAAAGGAGCTGCTAGTTTAGAGAAACCCTCTATAAATTTCCGATAATATCCTGCAAGTCCCACAAAGCTACGCACTTCCGTCACTGTCTTAGGGGGTTCCCATTTTAACACTACATCTACCTTAGCAGGATCTACAGATATCCCTTCTCCCGATATTACATGTCCCAAAAAATGCACCTGTTCTAACCAAAACTCACATTTTGAAAGCTTGACATACAATTGTTTCTCTCTTAACACAGCCAACACCGCCCTCAGATGTTCTTGGTGTTCTTCTCGAGTTCTAGAATAAATAAGAATGTCGTCTATAAAAACAACAACAAACTTATCTAAATAAGGACGGAAGATCCTGTTCATGTAGTCCATAAATACTGCAGGTGCATTTGTTACTCCAAACGGCATGACCACATATTCATAATGGCCATATCTCGACCTGGACGCCGTCTTCTGTACATCCTCTGCTTTAACCAGTATCTGATGGTATCCAGATCTCAAATCAATCTCAGAAAATATTGATGCTCCCTTGTAACTGGTCTAATAAATCATCAATCCTCGGCAACGGGTATTTGTTCTTGATAGTCACCTTGTTTAGTTGTCGGTAATCAATACACAACCTGGAGCTCCCATCTTTCTTCTTTACTAGCAATACAGGAGCGCCCCAGGGAGATACACTCGGTCGAATGAACTTCTTTTCCAACAAGTCCTCTATCTGTTTCTTCAATTCAGCCAATTCTGCTGGAGCCATCCGGTATGGTGCCATAGAGATTGGGCCTGAACCAGGAATTAGATCAATCCCAAATTCGACCTCTCTCTGAGGTGGCAGCCTTGGTATCTCATCTGAAAACACATCAGGAAATTCACTCACAACCGGTACCTCTTCCAGGATATTATCCTTCACTTCATCCATCTGAGTCAGGATCAAATAACACTGAGCTCCCTCTCGTAGCTCTTTCTGAACCTGTTGAGCTGATGTAATAAGCTCATCTCTTGATTTCGGATGTACCAACCTCTTCTGTCCACAGTCAATCAGAATGCGATTGGTAGATAACCAATCCATTCCTAAGATCACATCCATATCCTTCAAAGGTAAACCGATTAAGTTCACCTTGTACTGTCGTCCTTCTACGACAACTGGGCACCTCAAACACACATAGGAAGACACCACCAGTCCAGCTGCTGGTGTAGATACCCTCAATTCATAGGGTAGGTCACACACAGGTAACTTAAGTTTATCCATACAATTATCAGCAATAAAAGAATGGGTAGCACCTGAATCAAACAAAACTCGTAGAGGTATATCAGAGATAAAACACACACCTTGCACTAAATTCTCTGACCTCGATGCCTCTGCTCCTGACAAGGCAAACACCCGTCCTGCAGCTCTAGGTTTCGCATCACTCCCCTTGGGTGCTAATGATGCCCCAACTGAGACTATAACATTGGGCTTCTGTGGACAGTCTCTAGCCATATGTCCTGGCTTCTGGCAAGTGTAGCAAAGACCTGCCCGAGAAGTCTGGGAAGGATTAGTGAAGGCATTCTGTGGGCACTGATTCCTGTAATGAGGGCCTCCACATTGAAAACATTTTACCCCGGATACAGATCCCGATGATCGAGGTGCTGGGGTAACACTGCCACTCCTGGAAGACTGGGGGCGTGAATAAGGCATCCTCCTCTCTGATCTACTACCCCCACTCGGGACCCCACTTGGGTGGGTCCTCATCACTCTGACTCCTCCCTCCTGGAGTCTCTCTATTGTCTTCGCTTTCTCCACCAGCTCTGGGAATCTCCTGATAGAGAAAGGAACCACCATGAGCTTGATCTCAGCCCTCAAGCCTTCCTCAAACTTCCTGCAAAGCCACTGTTCTGAAGATGTACCTGTGTAGAAACGAGATAAGTGCTCAAATCGTACGGCGTAATCATGCACCGTCATATTACCCTGTCTCAGACTCAGGAACTCAGTCTCCTTCTGAAATCTAACACTGTCAGGGAAGTATTTCTCCAGAAATCTCTCACGGAAGGTTTCCCAATTACACACCTCCCCACGTTCAATCATCATCCTTTGAGTGTCTGACCACCAGAACTCAGCCTCATCCACTAGTAAGTATTTCCTGAATGTCAATTTCCTATCTTTCGGGCATAAGGTAACATCAAAAGTCTTCTCCACTTCACGCAGTCACTTCTCTGCTGCATCTGGACCAAAATCTCCTCCAAAATGAGGCGGATTATGCCTCATGAACTCAGTCAGCCCCATCTACTCTGATTGGTGGAATCCAGCAGAGGATGATGACATAGTTGGCCTCCACTGCGGGTAGGTAGCCTGCTGCTGCATGGCAGCTGCCAACATTTCCATTGCCTTGGCTAGGGCATCTACACTTGGTGGAGTAGGAGTAGGAGGTCGCAGTGTCATCCTATATCAAACGCAACCATCAATATAGAGCAAACATTCACACACACTCACATACCAGAGTATAATCACAACGGACTTATCATAGGTTCACTACCCATCCCCACAGATTTACAAGGATACTACCCCTCTGATACCACTATTGTAACGACCCTAGAAATCGCTACTATAATGATGTCTTCGCAAAGTAGTAAACAAGTAAATAACAACATCTATTTTACATTATATTACTGTAATTGTAACATAGATTGAAATTCCGGTTCACTAACGGAACTTCAAAATATAGTAACATAATTTATTTATATATTATACATGTAAAAGTAACTCCCTCGAAGCTATCCCACTGAACTATCCCTGTTGTCGAGTAGTCACATCTCCATCTCTCAAGTCCTGATATGCTCCCACATAAAAGTGATCATCGCAGTCCCATCCACATGGAAAAATAGGGGTAAGTATTAAATAATTCGATATAATAAAACAGATATAGAAGTAATAATTATATAATATGATCAATTATGAAATTATCAACACACTAAGACACCTTCCGGAAGTATACCCTAACTATGCTCGAACTCAGAGGCTATCATCTGTGGGCACAATGTGATCGGTACCCGCAGTACCATTCTGACCACCCTCCACACAGAGTAGGATTACTGGCGCCCTTCATCACTCATACTGGAGTACCCCTCCGAGCGCGCCACCAGTCATCCCCCCATCGACTTCTCACCACCTGATCTCGTAGTCTACCTGACCCGACCAATCAGTGAAGTCTGGGACCTCATTCAGAATCCTCCGACATAGTTATTACACTAATGTACTCTGTACCACCCCGGGTACCATTCAAACATAACAAAAATTATTCACATTTTCCAGATTCTGGACCACCTGTCCTAACGGCTCATTCGGGTCAATAAAAATAGGATTTGACTGATTCTGGCACCAACCCTCCGGCTCAGTCTAGCCAATATATAACGTCTCAAGACTGATTTTGGGCATCAACCCTCAGGCTCAGTCTGACCCACACACGTCACAACATACTACTTTCATTCTCTCTTTCTCTTTATATATATATTTTCCTAAAATCATTTCCAAAATCATTTCCAAAATCATTTCCGAAACTATTTCCGAAACTATTTTCGTAATCATTTTTGAAATCATTAAATTACTATTTTGCCCTTAATCTTTTCTTAAAATTTCATGTATGTCCCTAAATGACTATTTTACTCTTGGTCATTTTTAAAAATTCCTTCCATGTCCCGAAAATGACTATTTTGCCCTTGGACATTTTCAAAAATTCTATTTATGTCCCTAGGATGTAAAATGACTATTTTGCCCTTGAACATTTTCAAAAATTACATTTATGTCCCTAGAATGTAAAATGATTATTTTACCCTTGATCTTTTAAAAAAATCTCCACCATATCCCTTTCTTCTTCCTTTGCCCAGATAACAGTGTCAAAATTTGCAGATTTTGGCATATTTCAAATTACTCAGCTTTTAGACAACCAAACTAGTCCAGATCAAAATTAAACATGAATTATATCTAATTTAAGTTGAAAACAACAATTTTACCATATAATTCATCCTTAATTTTAATAATTTAATCAATATTTAAAACTTTGCAAAATATGAATAGTAATCACCTCCAGTACGCCATTTTCAAAATCCAGGTTTCAAATTTCTCAGTTTCAATCACTCAAATTAGTTCCAAATCAAAATTAAACCATAAACATGTTCAATTTAAGTTAAAAACAATAATTTTATTATATAATTCATCCTTAATTTCAAGAATTTCAAAAACTTTCAAACGGTGAACAGTTCATCAAAATCAGAAACTCTTCAAAATCAGACATTCAAATAATTCATATCTCTACTCTTATTCCTTATTCACAGAGTACCCAACAATTCATTTTCATATATTGAATGAATTAAACTTCCCCTTACCTGGTATGGTATTTCTACCGAAGCTTTCCCACTTAATTCAAGTTCTCTCCCTTTTCACCAAATCCTGCACGAGTAGAGTCTCGTTGCTTGAAATTTAGACAATAGAAGAAGAAGGATGAGAGGAAATTTGTATTCTCCTCCTCCCCCGCTTCAGTACGCGCATATATAAAAGCAAAAATTTACTGTGCATGAGAAAAACTTCGTTACGAAGTTTTCTTGCACAGTAATCTTATTATAATATTAAAAAACATACGTCACAGAAATGACCCTATTGTTTGGTCCAAATCCTTTGCAAGAAAAGCTGCAAAATGCCCTTTTTGATACCTTACATATCTCACTATTGAATCATGGTCAATGCTGCAGAAGCACAAGAATGCATAATAAAGAACCTTTAACAATGATTAAAGCAACTATAGACATGTTAGATTTCAGAAAATCATTTAACAAGAAAATCATGTACAGCAGACACAACTTATTATATTATGCACATACCTCATGCTCGGTAGGTTTGGCTTCTTCCGCTTTAATGTTGTCCTCACCTGCATATGATGTTGGAAAATTAATAGAGATACGAACAAATTTTATTCCTGAGGCGTGTATAATAACTGCCCTTAAGGATTTATCCGCGATGTATTGCGCAAGTCTCCCAGGATACAACAGAAACTTCTTGGAATATTCGAAGATCTCAAAAACGAGCAAGAAACTCTCAAAAGAGTAAATTAACCCAGGATAACAAAAAGAAGATTAGAGACGAGAAGATGAAAGAGGTATGTTTCTGAAGAGTGTGAAGTGGTCTCTATTTATAGTAAAAAATCTGTAATAGTTATGGGAAGACTTGGTAGTGGGTCTGTAACGTTCTCTAAAACGTGATCTGTAACATTTTATGAAACGTTCTCTGACACGGTATTCTGCAACGTGTGGGAACATGTTATCTGAAACGGTATTTGTAACTTGTGGGAACACGTTCTAAGTTTTGCAATACCCCTTAATTTACAACAATCCCCACATGTTGCAAAACAAAAAAGAGATAAAACAATAAAAGAAAAAAATGTTGGGTTTCATATAAGATGTAATGCATGAGAGCTAGTATAGCATGCTATATGAACCAATCTTAGACGGAAAAACTTAACACACAGTGTAGTTGGTGTAGCAAGCTATATGAACCAAAACACTTAATATGTGTTAGCAGTTTTAACAATCACAATACACTCTCACAATTCTTGTTCATGCGCATGCCCGGTATTTATGAGTGCTATAGAAATCTTGCAAAGATCTCATACAAGCGATCACACTCAACACTCATATAGGTGACTTCATCAAGCGTATGCTGCAAATCATACACCACCCGTAAGGGATATGAAATTGTTTAAAAACTTTGTTTAGACTAAAATTCGTATACCACATAGAATTTTAATTACAAAGTTTAACCTCTCAATGATGCAGTATCTAGTATTTTTACATATACACCATAGGAATAGACATAATTGATTTTAATCAATTTTAGTACTATCAGAACTAATAAGTGACTTGTTTTTACCCATATGAACCTTATTCATGGGATCTCCAATCACAAAGGTTGGGTTACCATCACCTGTTTGTTTGCAAGTGGCTTAAGTCTCATTCCCTTCAATGTTTCTAAAAATCATATTTCTCTCTAATGGTTTCGTCAAAGGATCTGCTAGATTTCGTTCTGACTTCACATAGTCAATCGAAATTGTTTCATTCTTTAGCAGTTGCTACACAAAATTGTGTCTCAATTGTATATATCTATTATTTCCATTGTAATTCTTGTTTTTAACTATAACTATTACCGATTGACAATCACAGTGTATTGATACAAATGGATTTGGTTTCATTCTCAATGGAATGTTTGCTAAGAAGTTTTTCAACTACTCAGCTTCACTACCAGCCATTTCGAGAACAACAAATTTAGATTCCATTGTTGATCTTGTAATAATTGTTTGTCTGGTTGATCTCCATGTAATCGCACTACCCCCAAGTGTGAATACATAACCACTAGTAAATTTTGTCTCATCTGAATAAGAGATCTAGTTAGCATCATTATACCCTTCTAGTACAGCGGGAAGTCCACTATATCCAATGGCATAATCCATTGAACCTCTTAAATATGTCATAAGTCTTGTCAGTGCATTCCAATGTTCTTGAATAGGACATTGAGTGTATCAACTCAGTCTACCTACTGTATAAGTAATTTTAGGTTTTAGAAAAACTCATTAAATACAATAAGCTCCCAATAAACATAATGAGGTTGAGAGATTAAGTCTCATTTTCTTTAACTTAGAGTTAGCGTCATAAGGGGTATTCACTACATTTATCAGCATCATTAGTTAAAAAGTCATCACAAAGTATAACACTATCAAATTTTTCATACCACTGTTTTTGTACTTGTTTTAATCCATACAAGATTTTAAAAGTTTGCACACTTTGTTCTTTTGACCAGAAACAACACACCCTTCAGGTTGAGTTATACAAATTTTCTCCTCTAATTCACCATTCTAAAATGTTGTCTTAACATCCATTTGGTGGATAGTGTTAGAGATAACAAAACTCAAATAGAGGAAATCCTAGTCACATGGTCAAAGGTATCAAAATAATCAATGTCGCATTTTTGAGTAAAACCCTTTGCTAATAATCTTGCTTTCTATTTATCTAAGGATCCATCAGAATAATATTTTTCCTTAAAGGTCCACTTACAACCAATAGGTTTTGCTCCTTTAGCCAAATCTACCTGTTATTTTCTTCATTTAAGTTAATTTCAGTCTTAATGACTTTATCCCAATGTATTGCATCAGGAGCCCTGGTAGCCTTTCAAAAACTCGTTGGATCATTTTCAACTAGATAAGTGTGAAAATAATCTCCAAAGGAGGTTTCCTTCCTCTGTCTTTTACTTCTCCTCAAATCTTCATATACATTATCACTAACTATCTATGGATTGTTTAGGTGTCTCACTAACCTTTAGAGGAAATATATGTTCAAAGAACTCAACATTTTTTGTCTCCACTATAGTATTATGCTCAATTACATCACTTTTGAGGATAAGAAACCTATAGGCAGCACTATGTTCTGCATAGCCTAGGAACATACAATTAGATGTATTAAAGCCTATTTTACTTTTCCTAGGATTGGGTAATATTACCTTAGCTATATACCTCCACAGTCTTAGATATTTAAGATTAGGTTGATAACCTCTCCATAACTCATAGGCCAGTTCTCTTAAAAAATGACATTGTAAGTAGAGCTTATCCCCAAAGGTTATTAGGTGCACTAGAATTATTTAATTAATTATACTTTGGTGTATCTAAAGTAGTTATCAATGTCACAAAATATTTTTTACCATAACAATCTTATCAGATTCGAATGACACTTTAACCCCAACTTTTCCTAGCAGTGCTACAGATATTATATTAGCTCTGATTAATGACATATGTAGCACATCACTCAATGCCAGAGTCTTTCTGTATGTGAGCTTTAGAAGAATTTTTCCTTTTCCTAAGACATGAGTTGTCCTAGAATAATCGACAAATGTGTCTGGTAGCACCAAAGTCTACCACCTATTTGCTCACATTTGTCACAAGGTATATTTGGGAAATAACCGCAATAATTATATATTCTCCTTTGACTAAAATTGCATTAGGAAGATTGTCGTTTCTCATTCTACGTCTGCACTGAGGTGCATGATGACTTGACTTTCTACAGACAAAGTCATTTTCCTTTTTCTTGAAGATGAGATTAGATCCATTAGGACGAGAATTAAAATTATTGTTTTGGTTAAAGACTCAATTCCGTTATGGTTTCATATAGTCTCAAACTTTCTTATACGTATGTACAAAATAATATGTAGACAAAATAATATCCTACACATGTATGGACAAAATAATATGTAGACAAAATAATAGCATACACATATATGTACAAAATAATATGTAAACAAAATAATATCCTACACACGTATAGATAAAATAATATGTAGATCTAAGTCATGCATTGCATACATGTAACTGCTAATTATTCACAAAGAAAATCCCTCATGACATATAATAATTTTGCATAATTTCTCCCATAACATAAAATAATTATGCATAATGCATTTTTCATTTTCTCTGTTGCATTGGTGTAATAAATTGGAAAAAGGAACATGTGTTTGATGACATCACTTTGATCCAAAAATTTTCTATCATAATTATAACATCTAAACATTTTCTATCATAATTATAACATGGAGTGAAACCAATTTTATACATGATTTATCTTTAACCCAATCACATCATTTGTCTTTTCAATAAGAATTACAGGGTCATTCACATTTCAATAAGAAATTGATTGTAACTAAAAACATAAATTAGGGTTCATGTTAATCTAATAAGTATGGCTTTGATACCACATGTATTTTAATTTGTAGTTTTTATACGTTACTAATTCTATAAAACTACTCTTCAGGTTTAGATTCTTTATTCTCACATAATAGCCTACATGAATCATAATCATATAATAACATACATGAATTGATTATCACATAATAACATACATGAATCATAATCAGAAGACTAACCTTGATCCATGAGCACTTCATAATTCCCTTTCTTTCACGATCCAATATTGTAAAACTGTTGAAGGAAGTTGTTGATATTCGTACTGTCAACTTAAATCCTTAAGATTGTTGGAAAATTGACAGAGATACGAACAAACTTTATTCCTGAGGCGTGTATAATCACTGTCCTTAAGGATTTATCTGCGGTGTATTACGCAAGTCCTCCAAGATACAATAGGAACTTCTCGGAATATCCGAAGATCTCAGAAACTAGCAACAAACTCTCAAAAGAGTAAATTAACCCAGAGAAAGAAGATTAGAGAAGAGAAGATGAGAGAGGTGTGTTTCTGAAGAGTGTGAAGTGGTCTCTAAGAGAAAGTCTGTAACAGTTATGGGAAGACTTAGTAGTGGGTCTGTAACGTTATCTGAAACGTTATCTGTAACATTCTCTGAAACGTTCTCTGACACGGTCTTCTGCGATGTGTGAGAACACGTTCTTTGAAACGGTCTCTATAACTTGTGGAAACACCTTCTAAGTTTTGCAATACCCCTTAATTTACAATATATGATAACATTAGCTTTTTAGTAGGTTCCAAGTATGTTAGTATGAACCAATAAAAGGAAACAAGATCATGCTGTTAACTCGGAGTGACTCAGCTGAAGACACCACTCCTGAAACAATGACTTTTGATCTTTCTTCATGATTATTAATCGTAGAGCATGCAGTTTTCTTTTTCTCTTTTCATCCGAATTTGATTTTTTTTCTCAGTTTAAGAGGGTGCAAAGTGTGTGGAAGATAACTATTGCAATGATATTGCACAAGTGTACATCAACCATTTTTGTCTCTAGGACATCATTATTAAGCAACATATGGTACAATATTTATTGCTTTCCCTTTGCAAAAGTCAAATGCATCTTATATCAAGTTTCAATCATTTCCATACCTCCGTCCTCTGGCAAATCAGAGGTCCAGAGTGTCAGGTTGTCTCTCAAAAGCTGCATGATCAAAGTGCTCCTTGTATGACTCTTCACTCAGGGTGTCCAACTCTGCAATTGCCTCATCAAAAGCTTGTTTAGCCAAATGGCAGGCCCTGTAGTTTCAGTAATGACATTCAGACAAGAGCTAGCAACAAATGCACTTCAATGGATCCATGCAGATTGAGAGAACCAATAACTTACCTTTCAGGAGAGTTCATTATCTCATAATAAAAGACAGAGAAATTGAGTGCAAGCCCAAGACGAATTGGATGTGTTAACGGGAGATCTGTGTTTGCAGTGGCTGACGCAGCCTAATAATTACAACATAGGTGAAAATCAAATGATAGTGTAATGCATAACATAACCCACATCAGTTATCAGAGTCGCGCAGCGAAAGCGTGGTGGGCTTATAACCCACAAGTCTCTGGATCGCAACCAGGCTCTGATAAAATGTTGACTGTTTTTGTTTTTTTGATCATTTTGAGCTTAGAAAAACTGGAAAACAGACTGAGAGTTCTATGTAAGGTTATTTTGTTATTTGATCATTTGATGTTAGAAATGCTGGAAGGTCATTTTGTCATTTGATGTTAGAAATGCTGGAGAACATACTGAGACTTCTATGGTTACTGAGAATAATGTTAATTAATGCTGGATAACAACATACTGAGAGTTCTATGGTTATTAAAAATTAACCAATTGCATAATTAATTTTGTCTGAATACTCTAGGCATATACATATTATTTTGCTAAATAGTGATGTTAATCTTTTCTCGAAGTCAAATATAGGATTCTCCTTAAAACTTCAAAGCCTCATATTCTAACTAATTTTGTTTCACATGATTTGTCCCATATGATTCTGATCATAAAAAATTCAAATAGTTCAGGTTACAGATCTGATCATACTCCTAGTTTGAGACTTCCCAAAAACTAAAGATATAAAAGGTGAGCAGCATTGCACACATCCCATTCCTCAATTGTTTCCACAAAATAAAGAAAACAGAAATGAAAAAATCATAAAGGAGTAACGCGGGCAATTCTAAGATGATGGGTGCAATAGAAGAATTACTGAAAAGGAATGAAGGAACTGATTTCTATAATAAGAAGCTATGCAATATAATCCTACAAAGAATTCAAGCTATGAACGGTAACTGCTACAATCTATGATACAAAAAGCAGACTATAAATTAACACTGTATAGCCTCAAATGGCCAAAAAACTAGTGTACGTTTTTATTCATCTGTCCAACTTCACGTCCAAATGATGGTTTGGTTGTGTGCACCATTCCATTACCAAGTGGATGTAAGCAACATCGCTTTCTGCTTGAGAGGAGCCAGTAAGCAATTCCATAACTATGCACAATAAAGTTGGCATAAACAAACTATACAGCATTTGACTGTTGAAACCAGAACATGTCAAGATATGCTATCTATGGTTAGCTGAACTGTCCTTAAGGTCATTATCCTTAGCCGCTAAGCGAGCTGTAGAACCAACAGTTGTTGGCCGCAATGATCCTTGCCGCACCATAGCAACAAATTCAGGATCATTTGTCTTTCCCTCATACCTTACCCATTGTACCATTTCGTGATACATGGGAAAGAACCTCATCTGTATTGCTGAGTAAGAGAAGTATGGGATGAGTGCTGAGATCACGACAACCAATGTCACAAACCAAAAGGAAGGCGATGGTGCAAGAGTTTCAACGAAGACTTTGTAAGCATTTCCGGAAATGGTGGGAGACATTGCTCCATATGCCAGGAGGAAAAGGTACCAGATAGCAACGGAACCCCAGATGAAAATATGTTGAATCAAGGTGAAGTAATTTATAGCAACAGCCATTTGCAAGTTCACAACCCAAACCACACAAGTATACATTGTTGCTCCGAGTATATCCCTCCCAGCAGTTCTTCCCTTCTCATCAAAGGCTTGAATCTCCATTGCCTTTGTGCAGAAAAAGAAGATTATTATGGCACTAATAAAGCCATTAAGCATCCAGCTGAAAATTCGACGCCAGCTAAAGAGAAGATTTTGCACGCCTTCTTGATACAACATAGGAAACTGACATGTGAAATGCAAATAACATGGAATCAGCATCAGAGAAGTAAACCATGAGCCCAAAGTAAAGTAAATCAATGCATACTGTGTTTTACTTCGCATGCAGCCAACAGAGGGCTTATTTACGTTCAATAACACATAGGTGACTTCTGTGTTCTAACATTATTATTACCATTAGTAATGTGCATCCTAAGTCATCACATTAATATCATGATGCAACTGAAGCCACTATAAAAGGGTAAAAACTAAAAATCATTTAGGTCAAAATGTGCAATTAGGTCTAACTTAGATGTAATCATATAAGTTATGGCAAGGTTTTGTTAATTTTTTTGTATGGTGGGTTCTCTATGCTCTTCCATCAATAAGCACACTATATTACAAAGTAACGAAAAATTTCATTTCAAAATCATTATAAGAGAAACACAATAGCATGCCGTAGGGTGGATGAACTGTAAGCTTACCCTCAAACAGTACCGAGCAGACACATCCTGGTCAAATACCCCTAGTGCAATCACGGGCAGTGAAGAAAAGAAGATATTATAGACCGACAAAAACCAGTCATTGTATGCAGGTTGCCCAGAGAATGATGCATACACCTCATATAAGAATAGAGTGAAGCCAAATGTGATGTTTTTGTAGAAGAAGTAGCATATCTGTCGGAAGAAGAATGAAACAAGTTAATATAAGTACAAAAGGTGTCAGATTATCTTTTAATGTCAGTTTGGCAACTCGTGAAACTGGTTTAGTGGTATAGAATTGTTTAAGATAATCTAGTCATAAATTTCGGTTTTTTTGTGAGATTGCATTTCAAAACCAATTGGCATTAAGTGATAAATAGGTTTCCAAAACTATTGAACACTACCCTCCCCCCAATCCATGGATGGTTTCCAAAACAAACCAGACTATCAAAATAGGTGAGATTACCAGAGATTCTACTATTATGTCAAATTTCATCTAAAAACCAACAGACATTAAACAAAGTTGTCAACAAATACATCGGAATAGGTGATTACCAATATGGATATTAACCATATCCATATCATATTTCATCTAAAAACCAATAGGCATAAAACAAAGTTGTTAACATATATGTAAGTTGCACTTCAAAAATTGAGACAAGTAATGTAGGACTTTCCAACAATTTTTAACCTAATTTTAGTTTAACATGAATTTAGATAAATTAGCATTAAACCAAATCTTATATAATCTAAGTTCGAAAAAATTAGTATGCTTATTGACCTTAGGATGAATGAGTGGTTCCAAAAATTATTTAATAAAAAACCACCCTTGGATCTAGCTGCAGGAGAGAAATATGAATATGGAGGATTTAAGTAGTTATGTTTCAAATTGACTTCCATAAGAACCAATTTTTTAAAATATGGGAAGTTATCAAACACTATTATATTTAAAAAAAGTACCCACTACACTTATTGTTTCAATGTTCCAAAAAATTTCCAAGGTCGATAGAATGTTGAGAAGTAGATATAAGAGTGACTATACCATTGATGAGATCCTTCGGTAACACCAATGTCCATGTACAAGAAGTAACCTTTCCAAATAACAGAACTGTGCAATTGCAATATCACTAGACATAACCGCCTGGGAGGAACAATAATAACAGAAGTATTTAAAAAGTCGAATGAAAAACCAAAACCAATTAAACAAAGAGTTAATCAATTTGGTGAGTACCTGCATTCCTTCAACGCCACTGATTCCAATCCCTATATCTGCTTCTTGAAGCATTCCCACATCATTAGCTCCATCACCAATAGCTAATGTAGTTTTACCAGTAGCTGATTTTACCAGTCTAGTGACCTTTAAGAGAGGAACCAATAAATAAAACATTACTTTTAAAAGCTAACCAGAATCATTATAAAGAATTAAAAAAAAAAAATGAGGACATGATGTCAAATAAAGAGGAAGAAATACAATAGATTGAAACATACCAGTGCCTTCTGCTTTGGTGAGGAACGACAGCAGATAACAGATGCACAACGAGTTGCAAGGTCTAAAAACATTTTCTTCATATTATCCTCTAGGGCATAAGCAAGTGATTTTCCATCGATAATTAGAGCAAATGCTTGCTGAGAGGTTCCTCTGGAGGCAGTAATCTGCTGAGCAGCTTCAGATATTTGATGGCGGATATTTTCTCTACAAGCCTTAATACATGAATCAGCATAAAAATATCAGAAGCTCAACTTTTAACTCTGGTTTCATTAAGACACTTACACACCAAGAATCCCTTCCCTTTCAACTAGAATGGAGGAATCCATGAAATATAAATTTAAATCATCACCTATGTAAACCAATACAATGCATGCATCAGCTCTCTATGTAAGTAGACATTATTGGTATATTTTAATAAGATAACACATAGTATGCAAACTACATCATAAATAAAAACTAAAGATTGATATTTAAATTACCTTAACAATGGCCACCTTGTCTCCAGCCTTCTCCAATGCTTGAATTTCTGGACTTTCCAATTGAATTATAATTTGTTTCATTCCTTGTCTAAGTAAACTACAAGCAAAACTGAAATTGTATATTGATGTCAAACATCTAGCGAAGTAATTCTTATTCTGAAGCCAGCGTTAAAAGGGCATTATCACTATATTATATATTATACCCAATATTGATGGCAGTCTCCATTTTATCCCCAGTCAAAACCCAGATCTTAATTCCAGCTTGGGAAAGCTTGTCAATGCAATCAGGAACCTATAAAAAAGTATGAGAAGCATCATTTCAAATTCAGTTCCAATATCATACCTTTGTATGTAAACATTGATTTTTCCTATCTCACCCCGTTTTGGAGCTTGTCCTCTACAGCAGTGGCACCAAGAAGGATTAAATTCCTCTCAATCTTTTCTGATACTTCCTCAATCAGTGTTTCCCGATCTTCACTAACTGAATTTTTCGCTTGAGAAAAATTATTATCAAACTCCTTGTATTGGTTTTCATCAAGTTCACGATATGCCAAAATTAGAGTCCTTAGACCTGCATCAGAATATTCATGCACATGTTCCAAGGTTTTCTCTTCAAACTCCCTCCCATCCTTGGCAAGCCTCTCAAACATGACACTGCATGAAAATAAGAAAAAAGGCAGGTCAGTAGGCTTAAATTCAACCATAAGAACTCCAATATACGATAGTCACAGGTTAGTTTATCACAAACCTGTCAGCACCTTTACATAGTAACAAAATTCTCCCTTCTTCATCTTTCACAATCACTGACATTCGCTTCCTTGTGCTATTGAATTCTAAAACATTTAGAAGTTTGTATGTCCTGAAGCATGAAATTAGTTAGTGCATATCTGATACTCCGCATTACTTGGATTCCAAAAGGCAGTGGCAATAAACAATACTTGAATTAGGAATACTGCAGTTTAAAAAGTTATTTTAGAAAGTATCAAACAGAATTTGTAATCATGTATATTGTGAAATCTCTAATTTCAAACACCATCACAAAATAAATAAATATGCCTAGCGGAAAGATGGCTAGGGTAAAAAGTTTAACCATTTTTTTCATCCACATTAACATTTAAGACGTGGAGCAAATTAATTTGCCAAGTGGAAATATGGCTAGGCCAAAAAGTTTAACAATTTTTTTCATCCAAAAAACTATAAAGGTGTCCCACATTGGTGGTTGGAAATATTACCAAAATACTCCGTATAAGTCTTGGAAGATCATCCACCCTCAAGCTAGCTATTGGGGTCATTTAAGGCCTAGCCTATTTTAAATGTTTAACTATAGGAATTTGTTTCAAATCCATTTATATGTCGTAAAACAATATTAAAACATCTTTGGGGTCTAAAACACAACTTCACCTATTCTATAAGCAGCATTGGTCTACTTGATCAGTCACTCTTAAGAGTTGAAAAATATCAATATCAGACTCCACATTCCTGTGCAAGATATAATACTAAAACTTATTGAATAAGATCAGCAGTAGAAGTAACAGTTTTCTTCTTTCAAGTACTTTTTATTGTAATTAGCTGCTGTTATAATAAGACTTATTAATATGTGATTGCAAGTGCCTCTTTCAGTGAGAATACAATGATAAACTTCTAATGTTGATTAGCA